>QXVX01008293.1:0-25634 GCA_013436065.1 Halocynthia aurantium
AGTGTATAATGTGCTGCTGTGTAGTCTCCTTAAAAATTTAATAAGCACAACTATTAAAACACAGGTTGTTTTTATATAGGTTGATTAAGTATGACCACTTCTATCATATAAAACACAGCTGATAGCATTTGAATTCCCGTTGAAATAACACACTGTTTGTAGAATATCAAATGACAATTATAAAGTTGATAATCTCTACCGGTTCGAATCTGATGCATCCATGCGATCTTAGGATGAGCCTGGAGAAATTCTGTTAGCTTATTGTTGTATTCTCCTTCCGAAAGAGAACTCAGTGACGAGCAATCGAGTAGTTTTCTAATGTTTCCTTTTTCCAAATACCAGTTAAAGAGATAATTGGAAAACCCCTGGAAAATACATACACATATGTGGTGTTTTATGTTGGATGCGTATACACTCCAGTTCTAGTTTAATAGAATGAATCTAAAGTAAAAGGTTAAAAATCATCAGGCACCAAATTTCACAGGTGCACAAAAAGGCAAGAAAGCAATATTTTGCAACTGTGCATCGTGTATGTAAAACACAACACAATTCTAGTGTCATACTTGGTTGGAAAACTTTGCCATGTATTGAGATAATCGTTCTTGGCCATCTTTTCTATCACAGAGTCGGACAAGTATTTCAAAATCATGATACTTTTCAGCCAGCGATGCAGCTCTGTCTAACAGGCCGATTTCCACTAGAAGACAAATAAATATTATCTTTGGTAAAAGTTGTACAAATGGGTTGAATCAACTATATGAAAAATTGGATGAAACTAAACATAAACCTTAATTGAGGACTTACGAATAGGACTTATCAGTTGCGTCCTGTTCTTCTTAAAACTAGCATCGACTTCATCTTTACGAGCTGACAAAGTCGAAGAATCGCAGAGGGAATCTAATTGCTGTCTGTATCCGTCTAGAAGAAGATCGGTCAGTGACACCAAGTGTGAATGAAGTGCTGCCCTCTGCTGGCCATCTTCTGCCTCAGACAGTCCATGTGAGATAGTTAACTTGTGCTAAAAAAAAAATTCGATAGTTAACTTATGCTAAAAAAAAAATTCTTCATGAGGGCAAAGATGTAAATAAATTTGTTAGTATATTTTTATACCTGTCTAAGAACAAGATCTTGAATACCATATCTCCCAGTCGACATTGTCCAGGGACGAAATTCAAAAGAGTTTTGGCTTTGCGAAGGAATCCTTCTGAATTTCCTGCAGTAACAGGCGCTGGATAGCATACCCTAACCAGTTAAAACATTGTATTTAAAGCTGTTTGTTATATAACTATATAAAGTTGTTATGTATGCTAAATGTATTAAAAATTAGGTTTTGTATTGACTCTGTTAGTAGTCCGGCTCACCTCCATAATTTCATTTACTCCTGCAACTGTAGTAAAGATCTCCTGCGGTGAGGACAAACTGCTACCGATCTTCTCTTCTTCCACATCAACAAGACATCCCAAAATATCATGAACTTTTGAAACCTAAAAAAGAAAAGAGTAGAAACCACAGATCTTGAATGGAAAAACAAACGGTTTACTTCTCTGTAGAAAATATCTTGAGGTGTCAAGCCACGGTGGTCCAAAATTCCATCGCGTTGTTCAAGCACTCTTCTTATAGCAATATCAACAATATCTGGAACCGGTAAAAATTTGTAAATAAAAAATAAAAACATGAGAAACTATATCAAGGGAATGTTGTTAATGTAAATTATGCAGCAAACAATCTTCACAATCAAAATATTTTTTTCGTCGACTTTTATTGAGATGAAAACCATAAAGGTTAAAAACCACTTATCCTTATCCATCATTAGTCTGCCGGATTAAGAGAGATTTATTAATCTCTTCTGATCACCATTACATATAGAAAATTATAGAGTTAGATTGCAAACAACCTTGATGATGTGCATGCCGTTGTCGAAGTGCAATGGCTGCAGATAGTTTCTCTCCATGCTCAACAAGTGACCACTGGGTGTATATCTTCTTACCACTGACAGTTACATGACCCAATTGTTCCCATAATCCAATCTGTAAAGAACAGCAGGATATAATGTAGTTTTCTAACGGAGTTTCTCAAGTTCATAATGAAGAATTGAAGAATTTGATTTTTACTTCAATATTATAAGAGGCAGGTGACCAACCTCTACCATGATAATTAAAAAAAAGTCTTGTTACCTATTTAGGTGTTTATTCATCTTTCTGCTCCACATTAACATACCATACAGATCACAAGACAGTGGGAATGATTCAGAAATTATTTTCTTCAATATTTTACCGTGAACCAAGGTATTTACAAAACTCTCAAAGTTCAAGCATATAATCCATCGATTATCACGCATTTTGTGGTGGTCTTCTAAGTACTATAAGTGTTTGTTGTAACTTCAATACAGTATCTTAGAAAATTCCTAAATCTTATTTTAAACAATACCTCGGAGAGAAAATTCAGATAAAGGTCATGAGCTTTCTGTTTGTCTTGTAGCTGGTGAAGTATGATCAGAGAATTTGATGAATTTCCAGAATCTGCAATTTTAAGTAGCATAACTCCAAGGTAAATACAGCTGGTGAAGATCTTTCCGATTGTATACAATAAATATTTAAGGCAGCCCAAAAAGATCGAAGACAAAATTCTGTATTGATTAAACCTTGAGGCACAGACTCCGCCCATCTCGGATCTTGCGCTGGATAATCATCGATCAATTCCAGGCTGACGGATATCGCCGAGTCGTCCAAATTTGCTCCAGAACCGTCCGGTAGGAACGCTTGTTGAATTACTGTGTTTGCGTGGGCCTGGAAACGCAAGGATAGATTTAATGTCATGCAACTATGCCTGTGATATGAATACGGCGAACCATGGTGTGGTACAATACAGGGGGTCCCCACTCCCCAGGTCACAATATTTTGGCTCATGGCAAATTGGCCAACTAACAAATAATGGCCAAATAATAAATGGACTTTGACGACCTGTTTCCCCTTTGTATACCACTTACATATTGTGATAAAACAGAATTAAATAGTCACATACGATATTCATACGATTGAAGTGAATAAAAGCGGCTTGCAATCTCTGCGTTCCACTCTCGCTCGATTCGAGCTTCTCGATCTTGACCTTTGACACAACGGGAGTGCTCGGGAGACTTGAAATCGGCGTCTGAAAACAAACATGAATGACGTAATTATTATTGCGTTTTACCACAAATATTTTAACCTCTTCACAGCTATGTAGAAATTTTGTGTAAACTAAACACATACTTGAAATATTGATGATATCTTATTGAATTCTGTATGATTTTAATACCAGACATATACAGAGTATTTAGTATTATTAGCATATTACTTTTGGATGAGCTTGAAGTCTGCCATTCCAGTCAGATTGAACAGTAAGAAAATGTGAGTCTGTAGTTAATACTTTTGAAAATCCATAACATTTCATTCTGTATTTATACTTATATGCTATGGTACATCAGCCGGATATAAAATCAACTGGATCACAAAATAAATATTGCCAGTTCATCAACAGAGCATGGAGAAATATAAATAATCTGACAGGAAATGTAACTACTAAACAATAGTTTAAAAAAACGCGTCGTTTTCGTACAAGAACTATAAAAATAGCTTCAGAAAACTTCAGTTATTAATTATTGCGACACAGGTAGAAAACCTTTTTACTAAAGGCTTACAAACTATTATTTGAAAATGAGACAGCTTGTAATACGAGAAATAATAGTCGGCAAAGGTCAGAGTGTTATAAATAACCTTCACATATTTGCAGTCTTAGTCATACAGTTGTGACGGGAAGAAGCACTTATCAAAATAAATATTCTAATGTTTATGGAAATAGGATAGACGGAAGATACTCACGGAAAACAATAGAATGAGCGACTCACAACACACCACAATAAAAATAACTTCGAGCACACTTCAAAAAAGCGTGGGAGATACAAACACAAGGGTAATTCTAGGGGCTGCTGTCCCAGTTTATCCGGCCTTACATAAACGTTCAATTATCTTGTGGTTTTCTCTATTCGCGACCCAAAATTAGCATTGACGCTTAACCGGTCGAGGCAGTGATGTAAGAGAGAGAGGGAATACGTCAGATAAACATCGATAAATAGATCACATAGATTACAACGAACGACGGTAGTAACCGCATTACGATTGAGATTAGTTATTTATAGTACAATGTAAGTAGTTGACCGACCAACAATAGCCTTTTCTAGACGAGTCAAAAATAGGATGGAAAGTGTGTATATATAAACAAGGCTGTCTCAAGAGCAAAACTAGAAAGCGATGATCGCTACGGTAGTACTGCTTTACCGATGGTGTGCAGATCTAGAGAACTTGAGCCCTAAAATCTCGTATAGCAGCATTTCTCTATAATAAAGCTTGAGGATTTTGTTTCACAGCGGTATTCAAAATGATCTTATGGCCCACTCTGCACTGCAAAGAATTTATGGCCATGTTTATACCTGCAACAAATTAAGCATGCTTACAATGCAATGCAAATATAAGGATAAAAGCAAACATTATGTATGGTTCTGTTAGACAGCATTGTGGAAGCTAGGCAGAGATAAACACTGAAAATGCTGCATGAACTTAAACCCGTAAACAACTATACCAGAGGATGAATAGAGTATCATTTACAGTTGATACTCAGAAATTATGTGGATGAAATCCGCTGAAATAAGAAAAGACTTCAGGCAGATTATATCGAAGTAACCATGAAATAAGCAAGCGACAAGCTTAAATCTGTCACGTCTTAAGTGTTTTCAGCTGAACATTTCTCATAAATAGCAAGAGCAGTCACAATAGCAGACAATATTAAATTCTCGAAGGATGAGCCTGAGCTGTCCTGAATAAGAGATTTCAAGGTGCCAGCAAATCTTAGAATAAAGACTAGTTTAATAAATAACATACGGATATCAGAATATTACTTGCGGCCGAAGGTCTTCAGATATATCATGTAGATAATAATCGGTATTATAAATTATTTAGATGTACGGAAATTAATTAAGATTATACATGTATATGGCAAAATGGGAAACGCAACTGCAAAAGGTGATAAAAATTCTGTTCAGGATGAAATATGGAAGAAAACAATTCTGCGGGAAAAACATTTACAGGTAAAATATATGCTTTATAAGGTGAAGATCTAAACAACATATATGTAGACAACATATAAATAAGCTAGAATGTCTAGGAAGCAAATTTTGTGAATTTATAGATTAGCGTATGTTTGTTTACTCCAGGCACTCGCGAACGTGCTATCACGAAGTCCCGAATACCTCGGCCACGTCGCGCTAGGGATGAGCGAAATTGAAATCAAGCATGTAATGGCTAGAGACAAGAAGACTGACACTTCTACAGGAAAGGGGGGTCAAGACAAGGGTAATATTACACTCCCTGACCAAACAGAAACGTTAAAAAACGAAAGCAATCAAATGCAGTCTGAAGACAGTCTACAAAAATTTAAAATTTTAATGGAATGGAAAAGGAGATGTAAAGAACCCACGGCAGAAAAACTTCATCGAAATTTGTGGAGAGCCGGATATGAAGAAAGGACATATCTGCATATTTTGAAACATAATACGACAACAAGGGGATCCCAAGAAGACAGCCGGAAACACAGCCATGCTTCGCAAAGGAAGTTTTTGGATCTAACAGACGTAGGATTAAAAGAAGGCCAAACTCAGGGCGTTGCGTTAGATAAACACATTTTAAAATCGATAATAGTCAGCCATTCCGAGCCGTCACTAAAGACGAAAATTAAAACCGGTAGCCTTTCGTCCGAAGAGACGAGCTTATCGTCTTTCAGTGGCCAAAGCAAAGGCAGAAGAAAAACTGTGGCATTTAATTTAACTATGGATAACGAGGATGAAGAAGACATGATAGAGGTGACGGATTCTTCCACGCAAACTGATTTCACCGTGGATGGACAACAATGCAGTAATGTAAATAAAGTTCACAAAAACCCATTTACCTTAACCCAACAAAGGAAGTCACAAGACCCCTCGAACCTAAAGATTGTGACTTCAAAAACAATTCAGCTATGCAGAACCACACGGGAAGAGAAATTTAACAGAAACACCAACCAAATATCTAGAAATAAACCTGGTAGAGAAGTGAGAGGGCATTCGCAGGAATGGAAGAGTTTTTTTGAAATTGGAGATTAATCAATATTTATGCTTGAAGCGACAAGATATCAATTCAATAAACTACCATGAGCAGTTAAATATTTTCATTCAATTATCAAACATAGCGTATAATCTGGATAGTTCTATTTTTGGAAGAAGTAAGTAAGTGTATGGTTTTCAATAAGAGGTGTTTAGGGAAAACATCAAGTCACTGAGTCATGTCATGGTATTGCAAAACTAAGTACTAATCCGTTAATCGCGACGATGCTATGCTTTACGATCCATGAAATGGCAGAAGACACATAACTAGTGATTAGCGGTAGACCTGTTCGTACACAGATATTTCTATATCAACCACAATTGTTTGAGAACAAAAGGATATAGATGTATATTATTTCCCCATTCCTACAAAACAGGATGGTTTAGGGGGTCTAGAAGGGTCTTAAATAAGGGAAGAATGACGGAAGGAAACCAAGCAAATGGAAAATACATGCTACGTAAGTTGAACAGTTTGTGCTTGAAGATAACTTTTATGCCAATATGGAATAGTTATGATCTCCATTCAAAGGTAGGAAGGAATAAAATGAACATGACATTACCAGCATTCCTCTCAGTCAGCCAATTCTGACTGTAGCCTATAAGTCTAGCAGAATGGGCACCTTATATAATAACGCTTATCAGGGAGAGAAGACATTTGAAGTTACGGAAGTCACAACAAACAGCAAGTTACTTATGATATTATAAGGTTTTTGCCATTCTTAAAATAGGTTCAATAAATTCATACTGGAAATGATGTAACCGATCAACATAAACTTCGTCACTTGATGAAAAACTGAGACCAACACAACTAGATAAAATCATATGCTTCATTCAGGATTTTTACAATATGCCATATTTGTGAACCATGTGTCATAGTTCAATCGACCCATAAGGCATTCCGATATAACTGTCAAGAGTATAAGTAACAGTAGAGTTTTTATTTTAAAAATTTCCTTCATGGAATGGATTATGTTTTGGCCTGTCAGCTAGATAATATATGGTATTACGCAGGCTGAGAGAAATATTCAAAATGCTGTAATAAATATGAGCACTAGAGGGAAAGGTTCACACATAATATTGTACAAAAAATTATTGAAGGAAAAAGTCCATACCTCAGGTCTAGATGAAGGAGTTAACAATATGGAATCCTCAATGTTCTTAGATATAAGGCTGTGCTTTGAAGATGTGCTAACAACTAAAAGTCCATTGCTCTGGGATAACAGCATGCAACGACCGTCCATTCTACCTATTCCCATTACATGGTCTCCTTGATGATAAAAACAAACCATATACCGGTTAGATTGTAGAAAATAAGATTTTGAATGAAGTTGTATTGTAAAAATTTCTTACCAGAAGATGAAAATGGAATAGCTGCCTCTTCATGCTTGCTGCCTTTCATTATCGATTTGACCACCAAGCTGTTGCTCCTCCACATTATCACTTGCTCCGGCACTGTGGCAGCTGAATCCGGAACGATGATTTTGTAGGACATAGCTTCACTCTCCAGCAGATTCTGATCATATAAATAGACCGAAAAATAATAGAAATAAATGACAATAATATGATATGTTCATAAGAAATGAAACAGTAGCCTTATTCAATGAATGTTTTCAGACATTGTATGGAATTGTAATAAAATAATAAAATTTTAGAACATTTCACCTCTGCCATTGCAACTTCACTGTGTTCCAGCATCACAATTTCAACAGAGCTGACATTAGACTGGTTTTCTTCAAAACAAGAAGGCGGAATTATACACAGAGCATATCTAATCTTCCTCCGTCTGCCACTGCTTTCTGAGGAGTCCTCTGCGGCAGTGAGAAGCACAACGTGATTATGCTTGGATGCGAGTGCCAAATCTAACGGCCATATTTCAAGGTTTTCAGGCAATATATTCTGAATAAGCAAGACAGGCAATTTTAGTGGGCCGATTCAATTCGATGGAGTGATTAAATTAATATATGGAATTTATCCCTTTTAAAATTTTGTAAAACTCTACAATGCATAAGTAAATAAAATATATAAATATTTAAACTATTATAAATATTTGGGTCATGGAGTTTACTATGTTCAATTAATGAATGAAATCTTGCGAGAAACAAACTATTCACCATTGTCTGAGACAGCGCAGCATCTAACAATGAATTCATGTTAGATTGCGTCACCATATGATCTGTAGCACCACTGCTGGCACTTATCGATCCGAGATGCCATTTCTGAAGCGAAGATGATGTCATGAGGATGACATCCGGTGCTGAACGTTTTGCCTTATGAAGCGCGACGAAAGTTAAGAGCTGAAAATGAAATTGATACATTATTAGTTCAAGAATAAAATAAATTGATAATATTGTATGGGTTTATCTTCACTTACGTTTATTGTTTGCGCAGGAGCGAAGAAGAACGATGAGACTCTACGACCGATGCCTGCCAGCATGCCATGAGAGACTTGCAATCGACTGCAAGATACTGAATTCTGAATAATTTGAAATCTGATGTAACAAACTCGCACACTTTTTTTCTCTGTATGCTAGAACCTCATGTTGGGAAACAATAGTCTATGTAATTTATATTTTTCATTTTAAAACATACTTACCAAAGTTGGAACTATGTAATACAAAGCACCATTACTTGTGGCCACCAGGAATCCTTGGTTCTAAATTCAGTTAAATTTGCCAACACTATGAACTTTGATAAAAAATATACACAAGAAAAAATCAACCAGCTAACTTACCAGTGGAACCAATTTTATACATTCTTCATCATCTGCTACAGAACCGATTCCTTCAAGAGTTGACTCCACAACGGAAGTCATGCTTTGTGTTACATTTGGCCAGAACTTTACACTTCCATGTGGGCAAACAACTAGCAAACTTATTTGACCCTCGTCCATCGTGGTTGTCGATTTCTTCCCAACAAATATTAAACCTGCTTGGTGGCATGATTCGGACTGGCCCAGGGATGGCAATGAAAATTCTTTGCATAAAGCAGCCTGTATAAAAAATTGATAACTAATAAAATGCTGATAGAGTCACCTCCTTACTCTACAACCATCTCATTTATTGATCGCTCACACTTACGACCATTATCACAACAAGTATATATGGAAATAATATGAAGTGAAATTCACAGAAATAAATATGGTAAATGGTAAAATCATACAACCTTTGACCGGATTCTCCATAAATATAACTTTCTATGGCAGACCAACCATGCCCATCCATTTTCATTGATTTCAATCGAAATATCAGAAGAATCTGAAACAAACAAAATGAATTAGAGAACTATCAATTCCAATTGTAAGCAGTCATCAGCTTGGAGAATTCCCATGGATACGTCATTGAAATTGACATTGAAAAATATCTTTGTAGCTGATGAGAAATTTATCTTACCACTGGTAGCTGATATAACTTCGTTTACAAGAACAGGCAGCGGAGTTCCAGCAGATTCAACTGAGCAGTTTTCAGAAGTAAAAACGGGAGTACAACCAGGAGAAGAAACTGTAGTGTCAAGAACTGAAGAACGACTAAATAAAACAGAGCATTAATCCAACAGAATATTCACTTTATATAATAAAGTAGAATAGAGTTCTCCACATCACTGCGCAAACAAGGAACTTAACTCCACGCTGAAAATTTTTTGGTGAATGGAATTCTAGTGCTACGTCTACTAGTGCCTCCCAATATATTTAATTAAACCGAAAAATGTTATATTCCTTTACCTTGTATGTAAATAAGATCTTCGAGAAAGAGATGGTTTCAGTGAAGATAGCGTCGATCGACGTGGTGTACCAGTAAAATTAGATCCAGTTCGTCGCCTTGATGAGCTTGCACTGGGGGTTCTGCTTGGTGTGAACATTATGTATAAACTATTATTTATAAGCAACTAAATTATAAGAAACTTGACAATTAAATTCTGATATATTTCGATACAATTTAACCAATCCTTCCGTAAAGAACCATATACATACTTTGATCACAGCGGGAAAGGGTCAAGGGTTAAATGTCCGTACTGTGGTTCCGTTATCTTCAGCTCCTCAGTTATTTCAGATCGTTCATGGTTAGTTGATTAAACGAATTATCAGTCGAAGATTGTGAGCTTTTAATTTCCGGGAAACTGCGAGCCTGTATAATAGAATTTTATCAGTCGTTTGCCATCTTAACAATGGCGAGTTTCCGAAATCCCGATTCAGCAACTAAACACAAGAACATGTATAAATTGGGATCGCCACCGACTTGGAAAGATACTTACAAACGACGCTGTACTGACAGATTAAAAAGTAGCAGATCTAAACTACTTCAAAAATTCAGAAACATAACGGTGGAGACTGAAACAAAGGCTATTGACGAAACAGATTCCAGCATCGTCGACGATGTTATGCGCGAAGAATGGAAGGCACTGCAGAGCGAAAAAGGCGACTTGAATTTTGATTCTGTGCTCGCAACTCTAGAAGAAATTAAACACGAACTTGTGCTTCAGGAGCAAGAAATACTTTTGCATTACGAAAAAGACCGGAAGCATGAAGAGGAAGCTTTACATAGCGCAGTATCACATCATGAGAATCAGTGTCAAAATCAGATCATTTGTCCCATATGTAAATCAAACTATTTAGAGATGAAACAGAACGTAATATTTTGCAAGTGCGGCCTGCATGTCGACACAGAACAGGATTGCATTACGTTGAGACACGTCGACATACAGCTGCGAGTCGGAAGCACTTCTCATTTGGAAAAATGCCCTGCCAGACCGGTGTTTGGGGTCGTGGACACATTTGGAACACAGAATTTGTTGATGTCCTGTAATGCTTGCGATTTTATGTTCATTGTGATATGACATTGAGGTATTACAATGATTTAAATGGCCAGCAAGTGAAACCATTACCATTATTCTACAAAAGTTTGTTGAAAATCTTTCTGACTGCAATAAAAATGTATATATATAGAAAGTGTGTATTAACTGTGAGGAAATAGCTTTCTTTAGTATGTACAAATTGTAGCTATCTTCGGTCAACTTCCCGTATAGGTATGATTGAGACAGGTTCTGGATATTTAAATGATGCTCATCCCCCACATATTGCAGAAAGAAGGTAGAAATACAGTCTACAGGACATCCAAGAGTTCTAATAAGGAGAATGTTTAGGATAAACTATACCATTCCATTTTTTTCGAAAAAACAATAAAGTTTGAATCAGATTTTCATAGTTTAATCCTTCCGGAATGCAGCTCAGTTCAAATGTAATGTTATAAAAATTTACTCCTAATCAAGATCTACATCATCCAATATAAAACGGCCCAGATTTCCGCTCCGAAAATCCGCTAGCATTAGGTTCGCTGCAAAATCGTAGTCTGGTATTTTAACGGATTCCGAACCTGTGCCTGTAAGTATTTTTTGCCGATTGTATTTTTTGTTTGCGATGGCAATATTGTATAGAACTGGCTGGATATCGTCTACAGGTTCTTTAAAATTGTATACTTCAACATATCTGTAAAATTATGAGATGTAGAATAAGAGATGTTTGGCAGTAACTAATAATAAAAGGATGAATAAATTTGTCAGTTATTCTCACTTGAATTTTTTAAGTCTGTTAAGCAAAAACAGTAGATAATCAGCGATCATTGTCGTTCCTATCAAATGATCCTGCACTGTATTGCAAAGAGCCAACTTCATTCCGCAATGCATGTCTTGAATTTTGGGTTCGACAATGCCAGGAGTGTCGCACAAATAAATTAAGGGACTTTCGCAAACCTCATAAAAAATATGAAAGAAATAGGGAATGATGTCACTAAGTTTGCGGTCATCATCGTTTGGGGTTCGGGTTAGAGTTTGAATTGAAAAGAACTAAAATAATTGGAAAAAGGACCAAGAAATTTTTATATGATATAGTCATGAGTTGCTTACTTAGTTAATCATCAAGAATGTATAGCTCACCTTCACTTTATTCATAACAGACCTCGTGTATCCTGGCAGCTTGCCAACGGCAGCGGCTCCACCCTTCCCCATATGATGTCGGCGAAGAGCGTTAATTAACGAAGATTTTCCAACGTTCGGAACACCAACCACCATTAAATTCCTGGATGGTTCAGCCTCTCGATCGAACTTGAATTCTCTGTCAATCATTTCCGAACATCTTGGAATAATCTGTGAACGAAGCAGGTTCTGAATTTTCTGGTCAATCTTCAAAAACATGTTTTGCAGATTCTGTTTTCATCAATGAAAGTATTAGAATACCTGTTGTATTGAAGGATCTAAACTTCCATTATCTCCAGGTTGACAATTTGCTAACATGTAATCTGATATGCCATCGCTCCACAACCGTTTCTTAAATGCTTTGATTTCGAAGTCTGTAGGCTGTAAAAAAGACATTGTTTGCTACCTCACAAGAACAAGAATTAAGTTACTTCATTTAGTACTTTACATTGGCCAAGTCCATTTTATTCAAGACCAACAGAGTCGGCTTGGACGAGAGAGCTTCGACTAGTTTGGGATTTCTCCCGGTGAAAGGAATTCTGCAATCATGTACTTCAATAACACAATCAATTCTACCTTGCAAAAATCGCATTTGCTTCAACCCTGCGCAATAATATAAACAATCGAGTTAGGTGCATCAATATTGTTAAAGATTATTCAAAGTTTATTTTACCTTTTCCCATGTGCCTGGGGAACCATCTTGACAACGACTTCGCAGTTCCAAAATCAAACGTTTTTCGCATTTTCACACAACCACACTTTACCACCACATGCTACTGTTATGAATGCAGAGAACCATTGTTGTTACTATGTGTCAACTTTGACCTTTTGTCTGCAAATCACTGAAGTTGTATTACCACTTGATGCAACGTTGTCCGATCGATATGGTTTTACGGCGATTTCTCCTTCTCTCGTTATCATCTCCTAGTTATGGATCGTAAAATTAACTCGGAAAGAGCAAGAGCTCAACAACTGCCTCTTCAGTTTCTAAAATTAAGAAGTATTATGAATCAAGTCCACCGACTTGAACCTCTCGAAACCACAGCAAAATGTTGGATAGGACTATTACCCGCACATATCGATTGGGTACACCGAAGTAAAGCTATCACTCATATTTACGTACGATAGCATGAAATTTTGGTACGATTTTTTATGTTCATGATTTCCTGGCAAAAAAGATGTTTGCTTGCAAAAATTGCGCTGTCTCACGTAAATTTCACTCGACAGCAAGAAATATATTAGATTTGATCGGAAAACCGGACAGAATCTCCAACATTCGACCTCTAAAATGCATTCTTCCCCAAAACGCAACTTATTCCGAAGAACGTTTAATGAAATTGCGAACAGAAACTCAGAAATGGCATCACGAGTTCTGGTCAAGACATAACATACAATTTCAGGAGGTAAAACTCATCCAGTTTATTGTTAACGCTGGCACTTCCCATCAATATTTCTGTAACTTTAATTTTTTTGGCGACAACAAGAGTAAAGAAATATTTGAAGAGAACTGGCTAAGGGAGAGAAAATTTTCACAGACTAATGAAGATGGAACAAAGCAAACCTTGGATCCCGAAGATATGGCAGTGTTTCACAGGGAATTTATCAGAATAAACCATCAAAGACATTTGGAATATGACAAGTAAAATAATATTAGGATTGTTTTAGAAATCTTGACTGGTAGTTCATCGATTTCAGGAAAAAATGAATTTGAATGGATAGTTCCCACAATGCAAATTTTTTTCTTTTAAAAATCCAATTCATCTTGCTGAACCCTGGTGTAAATCAAGCCCCTCAAGTGTCTGAAAAAAGTGGTGCTAATATTCTGTTAAAATAATCAAGAATTGGAAACAATTCTGCTCGTCAGTGAAGGTTAAAAAACAATTATTACTGTACAATAATAAACGTAACAACGCTATATTTTTAGAGAATGGCGAAGAAGAAACAGGTCCATTTTGAGATTAGCGTTTCAAATTAAAGTGCAAAACGTATTCAACCAAGCGTTAAGACTGTTCCAGCGATAAATCTCATTACAGCGACATGGCCTCCTTGATGATTTTTTCCTTGAAAATGTATACAATTTTTATAATGAATAAAATATTGTTTCGTCAGCTAAATACCTTGAATCTTGTGCTTGCGTTCGCAGCCATGAGTCCAATTGTGCGAAGAGCGACAAGTGGAGTATTGTCAGTCGAATACAGCCAGTTCAAACCATGAATTGCACTCTGCATAACTCCATTATGTTGCTGTCGCTCTTTTTCATATTTCAGTAAATGAGAAAGGTTTCCTGAATGGTATAACAAGGGGTTTTGAATCCTTACATTTAAATTTAAATACATATGTTTGCGGAAATGAAATCTTAAGTTCTACCAATGTCTTTTCCCTGATAGATAGCTTCGTCAAGTTTTGAGATCAGACATTTCACATCACCGAATCCTAAATTTGCACCTTGGCCGGCTAACGGATGAACTCTGCATTACAGATGGATTTACTCAGATATAAACAAACTTAAGTCAAACAGTCTAAAGGTGTTGTGGCAGTTAGGAAGAATTTCAGGGAACAATGACGCAATGGGTAGATAAAAACAAACTTCCTAATATAATATACTGGCACCTGTGGGAAGAATCTCCAATCAAAGCCATTCTGGGTCTTACATATTTCAGGCAGAAACTCAGTCCCAATGGAAATTTAGCTCTATTGCCTTGTAAACCAGCAACCGATGGAGGAAACTGCATTGAAGAAGATCCATCTGATAAAAAATTAAAAGTATGTTGAGAGTAAAGATAAGTTTAGGAAGAAAATTTGAGGAGAAATTGTAGTAAACCAGGATTGATTTGCGTTAAAATCTGTTGAAAGTTATCTTGAATTTGAGTGATAATTCCCTTTGGATACTCTTCATACTGAAATGACAAAACATACAATGTATAGAGGGAGTAGAATGCTTAAGTGTTACTACACAGAGAACATTCATACAAAAGCGTTATTAATTTCAGTAATGAAGTCTTCATCTGTCATCTCCAGAAGCTCTTTTGACCGGTCATGTGATGTACTCCACACAAGTGAGCTGTGTTCCTCATCTAATGGGAGCATTGCTATAGGTCCTTATAAAAACATAGAAGATAAGTTTCACAATGCTGTCCACAAAATGGAATAACTTAGAAAAGCATAGACATTAAAGGAACTACCTTTAGGCAGGAACCTTTGCCATGCAACAATATTTTCCGTGGGCTCTGATAATTTCAGGGTAGCGACAATGGCAGCCTGATCATAATCATATGAATTTTTTTCCATTCCAACTTCATTGACAATGAAAGAATTTGAGCCATCTGCAGCGATCTGCAAAGTAGAATAATCAATTTGGAAACCAAAATTAATCGCAAAGCTGTTTGAGAAATCTTGAAATCCAATTATCAAAAGACACATAAGGTTATTTGAACATGAATAAATAAAAAAAACTACAACCTATTTAAAAACCAGGTCTATGAACTGATTGCGAAATATATATCTCACCACTTACTTACCAACAGACTGGAATTTAAAATTGTACCATCACTAAGCTCCACTGATACGTCAGGCAACGGCTCATTATAATCTTTTCTTCCATAGTTCCGTGGAACTTCGAGAGATTTTATTTTTGTTTCGTACATAACATCGATGACAGAATTATGTTTTTTGTGCATCAAAGTTTTCAAACTGTCGGTTATTAAATTATTTTCCACGATGTAACAAAGGTCTTCTGTCATCTCATCTTTCTGGAATGTGATAAGAGCATCAGAACAAGCATCCCAGACCTGAAAATTCATGGATAAAGTCAAAGAACCAATTTAAACATGTACGTCACCAATATTATGTGGTTTATTCGGCAAAGCGCATAATGAAACAAGCTTATCGATGCCAGAGCTTGCCAGAAAAATCAGTGTACCTGTGTCATGTGTAACCATCATTATTCAGAACTGGTACATTTAAAGAGATATCTGTTTTATTAAATTCAAAAAACCATATCAATTCTTTATTACCTGCATTTTTCTCACGTTCGCTTTACGGCCGATCATTTCCCACACCCCCAATTCGCTGAGAAACTCCATGGAACCGGGCGATATTGCACAAACTCTGTTGCTGTAAGGCTGTACGTTATCGAATGCTCCAGTAGGATTGTTAGGTTGCGCTTCCAAAACCAGTACTTTTTTGTTCTCAAAATATGGGCTAGATCCTTCCAAAAAAATTTAAAATAAGCTATCCATTGATAAAGGCTACAGTTGATGCAATTGTTACGTATTGTAATAAACTTTTTAATTTACCGATTGCACATGCCATAGCTCCACCAACCAAACCACTTCCCGATATGATGACATCGTAATAGTTTCCATTAGTCTGATCTGATGACATGTAGCGATGGACTCCTTGGACGCATGTTTTCAGGCTGTTGGATCTAACAGTTAGTCCAGAAGAAAAGGCTTTTCGTACAATGGACTGCATTGAAAATGGTCAAGTTCTTTGATATCTGAGTATGATGAGAATAAAATTATATTGCCGCTTAACAATATATGTATATATATATATTGGACAACAGGAATTGAGAAATGTTCATCATGTTATCATTGGCGATTATCTTATTTTCAATGGTGCAATACATGTTTACCAAAAGGGAGGTATGACCAGTATCAACATAGAGGGCTCACTGTTTGTTTGTTTCTCTAATACAGATCACACTTGCGCTACGCATGAATAAATCTAAATGGATTCAGCCGTCTCCTGTGAGAAACTCAGTTGAATTATTCAATAATACGGCAATCTCACCTCAATAAATAAAATGAAGTGGCCCAAAGTAAATCTTTTTTCAGTAGGCCACGACACTTCTACACAGACTACATAAATATCGGTAATTTCATTCGCCCTTTATATCAATTTTGACATGGATGAGTGAGTTTAGATCAAAACATTCATCGAACCATGACAACATGTGTTGTTGCAAATTCGGTTTGGTGTTTTCCATAAAACTCTTATTCTAATTCTTTGTCATTTAACGATAAAAAGATGAAATTACGATCAATGGTCATCCGTCTCCTCCAGTCGAGTCGTAAGATTCGTCCAGTCTCTCGTAATATTCGCCCCGGACTGATGCTATTGACGACTGCCCAATTTCCTGTTCGACTTTTTGGCAGCGAAAATTTCAAACCGAAAGACAACAACGTTTTCTCGTCAGTATGCAGGAAAATACAGATTTCAGGACCAATTTCCGTTGCTCAGTATATGAGAGAAGTTTTGACAAATCCTATTGGGGTAAATTTATTTTAGACTTTCCAATTTTGCATTATTAGCCAGAGAAAAATATAATAAGAAGTCGAAATGACAATAATGTAACACATCCTTTGCACGAGCTCAAATTAAGCAGTGATAAAATAACATGGAATTTACATTTTTTTTTCAAGGGTTATTACATTGGTCGAGATATGATCGGCAGTCAAGGAGATTTTATCACTTCACCAGAGCTGAATCAAATGTTTGGAGAGGTATGTTACTCACTGCAGAAATTATCTTCCTGAGAGATGTGTTCATTAAATTTTTGTTCATTTCTTCTACTCAGTTAATTTCAGTGTGGCTTATAAGTGAATGGGAAGCACTCGGATCACCTAGCCGCTTCCAAGTGGTCGAGTTCGGTCCTGGTAAAGGGACCTTAGCAGAAGACATTCTACGAACCTTCAAACATTTCAACAAATCCTTCCTGGACGTTGACATTTGTTTTCGATTTGTTGAAGTCAGTAAAAAATTAGCAGAGATTCAACACAGAAGACTTTGTTCTTCCTTACGTCCAAAAAGTACGAATCCATCATCGTGTGACAGCTATCTGACTGATACATCGACACACGGAGTGCCCTTGAGCTGGCATAGGTCCATAGATGAAATACCCGATGACAGAGTGACCTTTTATGTTGCTCACGAATTTTTTGATGTTCTTCCGATTCACAAATTCACAAAGACCGACAAGGGATGGAGAGAATTACATATAGACCTCCAGCCTGGTACTACAAATAAACTGAGAATGGTCAGTCTACCAGAGATTACCATTGCTTCACACACATTAATCAAGGTTATTATAATTTATAAATCAACCTTTTTTTTTAATGCATCAACTAAAAGAATAAAATAGATGAAGATTACTGATTTTAATTGCGTTTTACGCCAGCGATTTTTTGACTATTGACAAAACCTATGGTAGCTCTGCGATGCTTGTTTTGGACTTCACAGTACAAAGAACTGACAATCAACAAGAAAATAAAACAAAATTATTATAATTACGATGTAGACTTCACGTTTTTTGATAACTTATTTTTCAAGTCAAGAGACTAAACTAATATTACCGACATACATCTTCACTTTGCAGAAAGATGAAACAAGAGATCATGTAGAAGTTTCCCCAGAAGCAGGATTGACAGTTCAGAATATTTCAAAAAGGATAGAAAACAATAACGGAGCATGCCTTATCATAGACTATGGTCACTCGGGGGATAAAAAAGATACTCTCCGAGTGAGATTTGATTCTAAAACTTTACCCTAATTTAATCAAACTATGAATTCTATTCTATTTCAAGGCGTTTAGAAAACACAAACTGGTGGACATATTTGACAACGTCGGGGAATCCGATCTGACTGCTGACGTGGACTACAGATATCTTGTTGAATGTGCCGAGTCGCAGAATATTTGCTGCACTGGACCGATCACTCAGCAGGAATTTTTGAAGAATATGGGAATAGAAATTAGGCTTATGGTAACACGATTATTATACTATTGAAAATTACAACCATCCGTTTGAAATAGTGAAGATCATATTCTCATGAAGGTTGTTCAAATCACAGATGTTACTGAAAAACTGCAAAGACTTTGAAGAGAGAAAAACATTGGTGGAAAGTTATAAAATCCTCATGGATGAAAAACACATGGGAGAACGTTTCAAAGTTTTAGCTTTAACATCAACACAAAGGTCAAAGGATACACCAGTGACAGGCTTTGCATTATAAAGATCTTAAAAAAAATACTAGAGGGAATGCATGTTGTGGTATTATACCAAGTTGATGAATGCCAGCAGCATTGTCAAGTTGACAAGAGAATTGATTCCGTGCTTTCCTTTGCAACTGTTTGGTTTGGCTTTCTTCTTGTTAATTTGTTTACCTGTTCAAGTAAAAAATCTTTGTAGCACAAATGCCAATGTGCCACTAAACACAGCACTAAAAAAGAGATAAATAAATACCTTTTCTTGTAACTTTGTATTTCGTATTCATCGTTGTTTTTTCTAAATAAAACAGAATCGAAAATAAATATAAAATAATATCAGTGAACATCAATAGCATATGCCAATCTGAAATAAAACTTACGTCTCAGCACTAGTGTTTTTTCAATAACAACACTTCCTAGTGGATTAAATGCACGCATTTGGTAGACGGTGTTGTTTTTTCTTGCATTTGGAACCATTAAAGTATCTCCAATGAGATATTTTTTACCTGGGCGGATAGGACCCTTGAGAAAAGAAAAAAAGTGTGTTTTAAATCAGGAAAGACGCTCATCCAACAAATCCCTGATAATATTGAAGAAATACATGGTAGTATTACCATGTTATTTGACCATAGAAGCACAGGCTCTGGGAAGATTTGGTCAGAACCAAATCTTCTCACACGAAGCATAACATTGTCTCCAAGCTTGGGTTGTTTCGGAACCGTTTCTATCTCCATCATATCTTTGTCAGGTGAACCTAGGTGCGGCAATACAACTGAACAATTACTTGTCATATAAGTAGAACTGAGAAACTTTAAAGCACAATATCGATCTGATATATTGCTCTATATAAATTACCTGATAGCCCATAAACCTATAAACTTTCTTTGGAGGAAGCTAACCAAAATTTATAAACAGATTATGGGATTTTAATTCAAACAAAAATGGAAGAACGATTTCCCATTCCACTCAATAACTTTTCTTCTGCCCTTTTTCCATGGAATACTGCTGATGTTGTGACTTACTCAGTATTTGATGTGCTTCTGTTTGATCTTTCGTCCCATGCTGAATAACTTTACAACCGTATTCTGCACCTGCATCCAAGTTAGGAGAAATCGACCACAGCAAAAAGCTTGCACATTCCCACACTTTTGTGTTAACTCGTCTGGCCTTGAATGTACGAAGAATGCACTTGCATGAGTTAATTAAAACGACCTACGCATAGGACAACCTAGTCGAAGGAAATCTGAAATACAGTAACACAAATTACCTTAATATGCAACATTGTATAGTTTTGAGATACCCTCACTGATGAGCTTGAGGTGCTGTTGGTTTCATTTTTGTTCTTTGCTAGCAGAAACCCATGGGTTACTGTTATTTCTGATTCAGCAATTTCATCTGAAGAAATGAAGTAGGATTATTGTAACAGATTACATGAAAGTCAATATATAATTAATTTTCATAATATCCTCGATACACAATTTTTAAAATATTCTAGGCTGCTAAACAATATGATGATTTGACATCAATTCATTCCCAGCAGAGCCTTCGACATTTTGCCGGAACCCATTGGGTATTTTTTAACCCATTAGATTGTCAAATGGACCAACTATTGTATAGTTAACCCACATGTTATTCCAATGGAATGAAGATAAGGAAGAGCATCGTTTTCCATCAGTACTGTATCGTTCACATTCTCATCACGCATAATATTTTCACCGTTCTTCATAAAGATCAGTGAAGCAAGCGGCTTCACACGTTTCACAGTGCAAGCGAGACTGAAGTTTTTCTTGAAGAGTTCACGATTGCCAGCGGTATCAATTGTGGTCAAGTGGATATCAGACGGTGGAACTTGCGAGAAAAAATAAAAACATGATTGAGATGAGGGAATAAGAGCCTTTTGAAATAGGACAAGTTGTAGGATATGATCACCCAATTTAGAAAAACTATATTTTCATGTTTACCTAATACATTCAGATGTGCATATCCAATGCCCTCAATTAATTCACCATTGTTATAAGCACCAACATGGCATTGATACCATCCATCATCAGTCGCATTCACACCACTTATATGGAGAGCCCTGTGGTTGTCGATTTGCATGAATTTGTTTGCTCTTTTATGTGTCTGAGCAAGAAGTAGAAAATTAGTTTCAAATATATTTGATTTCTTGTGACACTTGAACAACCATAACTTACCACTGTAATATTCATTATGGTATCAATGGTGAACAATTTTTCCACTCTATCATTGTCCACTTCTCTATACCATACGACTTCTCGCAGCGTGCTACCCGTTTTCAAGGTGAAATGACATTTTATCGTTACTGGACTTCCTTCCTTCACCTCTAACTCCGGCACATCGTGAATTTCAATAGTTCCACTAACTGGACGCCTGTCTATTGCTGGAGATTATATAAATAATGTCGCACAATCACTCACAAGAAACAATATTCAAAATAATTTCGTACGGACAAAAAAGCAGGTGGAGCGGTGGACGCTTATACTTTTCTAGATACATACATAGTTTTGAAATATTCTCACATTGAATTATTAACAATTCGCAGTACGCAATCGAAACTTTAACGCTGTAGTAACTACTACTTACCAATTCCTTCGGATATTTCGGCGACATTCCACAAACAATATAAAACAACAGGAAGCATAAACCTGAAGGTATTCATTTTTCCAAAGGAATTTTTCTGTACTGCCTTTCACGGTGATAACTGGTATCTAATAATGATTTAGGATTGATTGTCTTTTGTGGATTCCCGCATGACGAGGGACCTTTTTTCTGAGGCAAACCTCTTATCTTTATAATCATTACAGAATCCCTTTGAAGTGCTGCCGTGGATTATGTCGAAATCGGCAGTAATCATCAACCAATGTTATTTGTGTCGTCAGACGGAAATTAATATAAAGAACAAATCTTTATCTAATTTGTTTTTTCCCATATCGATAAAACATTACTGTAATCTTCGACATCAATAACATTTTACGACGATTCATATGAGGAATATTACAAATACAGTAGCACTGCGATATTGAGAGTGACATTAGCCTTGTACACCTCTAATACATTAATATGGTATCACTAGCCTAGGTAAGTACGAGGTGTTTATAGAAATTTTTAACATTCGTGAGTATGTTAGGGCAGAATACTAGAAGTAGTTTTTTTGCACCCAGCCTAGAAATTCGATAACTTGTATGTTTTCATACTTTAAGGTTTCATTGAAAGAATTTGCAATGCCCTGGGTTGTCGGTACTGTGGAAAATACAGACGTTTTTAATATGATCGGATTAGCCAGATTTCTTTTAATTCGTACTCCGATTGATTGAACATGATAGCAATAAGAGATATAGAAGGTGATCATGACATATGTCTGAAAACACTTGATATCCAATAAACATGATTGAATTTCGATCATCGTCGTCTGCCCTACTGCAGATGCTGGCGTCCTTCAATTGCGCCGTGGTATTGAATCAAACCAACCATGGCCTCGGAACCAGTAGCTCTTAACAGAGTCAACAAAACATTCAAAATTTAACAACAAAACATTTAATGTTTAAAAGAAAACATTAAACTTTCTAGAAGGCAATATCACCTACTAATTTATTTATTACAAACTCATATATAGAGACATTTCCTTACCCTTCCTCTGGTAAGTATTCCTTCACGTCTTGACTGAAGAGTCTCCTTCTTCTGATGAAGATAACAATGGATGCAATCAACACAACTATAAGGACAGTGGCTGCAAACCAAGGCATGAACTGCTCCAGTAGAGTAGGAGACTTTAAAACCGTTATGACACTTTCTTGCAAAAAAAACAGATCAAATTTTCCACATATTCACAAGTAAAACAAATATTTGAAAAACTTGCTTATAAATACATTATACCAAGAATCCATAAGTCAAAACTGATTAGATAATATTTTCTAATCTATATGAATACAGTATAACATGCCATTACCTCTCACAATTTCACATCTATCTCCTTCATACAAGGTTGTGCAAACGCATTTAGCCTCATTCTTACTGGAATCAAGAACGCAGGTGCCTCCGTTCTCGCAAAATTCCCCAGCAGATGGGTGGCACAGAGACTGACAAAGTCTACCAGGACTATATATGAGAAAGGTATATGGTGACAGTGACGATAATTATTTTACATTCAAAAGAAAAATCTCTGGACATTCCCAGAATCCATTTCTCACTAGCCTAAAAATATACCATTGTGATAATGTAATACTAATGCTGTGATTAAGACTTAATGAATGCTGAATAGCAGATTATTGGCAGACAACAAGCGTCAAGGCTTTGACTACAGCATCCTATTTCTAAACCCAACATCCACATAAAAAAAACACGGACTCACTTCATGCTGAAAGCATCATGATATCCGAGATGACATCTGCATGTGTATGACACCGGAAGAGGAAGATCAGTTGTATGGGGTAGGATGATGCAATCCGCATGTTTATCACAATCATGACGGCCGGTATTGCAGGGATTTTTAACTTTGATTATTTCCTTTTGGTCTGATGAAATAGAGCTATCATTATTAAAATATTAGTAATTTGAGTTTACTTGCAATACTTTGTACTTTCTTATCTTATTCTTTTTCACATAATATCACTAAAAATTTGAACAAATATGGTTACTAGATACTGAGATTTGTACAGACTGTTGGAAAATCCTAAAATGAAAATCCAATTCCTCAAATATACATTTACCAGCATCATGCACCGATACTTCTCCAAATTCAAACTGCTTCAGAACATTTAGTTTCTCTCCATAGACAGTTTCATTGATCGTATTGTTGTTGACAACAGTCGCTATGTTTCGAAGTTCTTCCATGACTTCGTCGGTTGTCAGATTATTTGCTACAACCTCAGCAATGTAGTTGATCACTACACTACCAGGAGCATAGCTGTAGATGACAATTTCGACAACAGACATCCCCAATCCAGTATAAAAAGCTGTGACCTGATGGGATAACCAACCAAATAAGAGAACCTTATAGGAAGTGTAAATACAATCCCATATTATATGAAATGATACACAAAAATATAATTTTGAATTTTTTACCATCTGAATAGCAGTGTTTGTGAAATTGATTGCATATGGAGTGCTGAAATTGAGCAGTCGGGTGTCGTACTCTAGGTTATTCACTGACACAACACCGCTCAGGTAGGATATATCTGGAAAAAATACCATTTATTAATACCATCATTAGGGAATAAAGAATGTGCATGTGCTTCCTATGATCAAACATACTCCAGATTTAAACACAAAATATTTTCATTCTTTGTGATATACATTATCGAAACACTCCTCTGGGTCCAGGCCCATGTGCTACAGTTTTTGTGTTATTTGGAGCATAATACTTTAAAAATTCGTTAAGTCAATCCTCTGATGAATGAATGTATGATTATATACATACTGACACAATGTCCATCAATTTCTTCCTGCAATAAACTTGGGCATGAGCTTGCAGCATAGTATGGAAGAGTCATGTTGAAATTTCTCGGGTAGGAACATGAGAAATTGATAAGAAAACTTGCACTGCGAGATATAACGGCCCGCGTCCCACTGAAACCATGGATAGCGTTGCTGAAGGTTATGTGAGTATCATTCATCTGTTGTTTTCAACAAAACTTTGAACTGTTAATTTGCTATTCATTTATATTACAAAATATCATGGTGGAAAATGTTTCATCTTACTGATGGCACTGTCCAACACTGTAAGGTTTTATTGAGAGACACTGTAAAGTCATATGTGAGACCCGCAGTAAATCCCAAACTTCCTTTGCACTCAGTGGGCAGGCTTTCTCCAAAAGTCCAAGACATAGAAATTGGAGGGCCAGCATACACATTTTGTATATAGAATCCAAGGGCATTCAAAACACATTTGCTAATGCTGCAATAAATAACTGTGCGGTAACAGTGCAATTTGATAAGCATTTGCAATCACAAGCATATTCCATTGGTTTTGGCATTGACTGGGGGAAGCAAATCAATTTGGTCAACAAGTAAAATAAGTAGAAGGAACAAATTACTATAATATTGATATGCAAGTTAAGTTAAAAAGGAATTTACAGGAACTTTGCAAGAGTATTAATGAATTGTTAAAAAAAATATCCAACCTGACTTTCATTTCAGCACTTGTACATGTCACGTTTGCAACAATAGCTTCACTTATTGAAGACACCGCTTGTGAAAGTCCAGTTAAGCACTGACAGCCATTATAACCGCACGAAGAGTAAGTGCTTGGACAGCTAGCCGGCTGTAAGTCTGCACTGCCACAAACTTCGAAGAAACCAACAAAATATTGAACAGCAGATGCACCTTTTTTTATATGCTAGGTGAATGATTGCTAATGCTTAATGCTAAGTTGCAGACAGTGGTTAGATTCTATTGGTTCACACTGTTTTTTTGAGAACTACACAAGTTTGCAGAACGAGATCTCTAATTATTTTAAAGTTTTCCGTTATCCAATGCATTATTTGCTGCAGTGTT
>QXVX01008295.1:9505-24503 GCA_013436065.1 Halocynthia aurantium
AAACCGATTTATTCAGTCTGCAATTTTCATTTGTAGCACTTGTTCCTGATATATTCGGTTAAATTCTGATTTCTAAAAGCATTTTTCTCTATCATACATAGCAATTTTTCGTAGCTTGAAACGCTTTTTAGACCCTCAAGACGTCTTGAAAACCCACGTTTTTGCGGGCTCCGCCCGGACCCACTGGCGGAGCTTATAGCGCTCCCCCAGACCCCCTAGCTGTTACGCCCTAACTTGGCAATTAGAAATTTCAGAACCCCCTCCTTTGAAAATTCCTGGCTACGCCCCTGCCACAGTTTGTATTACAAGCTAATTAAATTCATGGTTAATTTCATATTACAAATAATAGCTAACTGTGTCGGAGATCATAAAACTAACATAGAACTTTAGAAATAGAGTTTACTTTTGCTTTCAGGTTCTTCATTGGTCTGATCAGATTCTTCAACATTTTTCCGCTTGACAGATTTGTCTAAATTCAGAATTCTAATTTTACTTGAAATGATACGAATACAATATTATGAAGTATTGCATTGTCATCAGTATTAGAATATACACTGGAATCATACAGTCATTCGAATACTTGTGACATCATAATAATTGCTCTGTGAGATGGTTTCAATGGTAAATTACCACTTGGGAGTCGAAAACTGATTTTAAAATTATCAAATACTCTGGCTTAAGAGCAACTGGCTCAAGCAATTCATGATAATTTCTCTTATACTTGTATATCAAATAATTATAATGAGTCATGAAGTAGATGTGATTTTTAAAATGTAAGGACATCTGCAAAACCATCACTTCAAAATTATAACTCTGTATGAATGTATCAGTCTAACAGAATACCTGGCTGATTGCTTTGGTGAGATTCAAGAGTCCATTCTTGCTGCCAACTCCTCATTCCAATTATCTTGAGTTTCTGAAAATGATAAAAACTCGTAAATATTTTTTCCCTAGAATTAATCACATTCATCCGTTTCATGTTACGAAATACCTGTCATATTTCATAGTAGACATTAGTTGCAGTAAATTAATTTTAATCAAATCCAAAGCTATATCTAACATGGGCTGTATCAGCAATCACTTGTTAGTGAATAATGATTTTAGGCTAAATGATGGGATGGGAAGTATTTCACAACAGGACGTAGAAAAGCTAAGCTAATTCCTTTTTTACAGGAGCCCAATAAAACTTTGTAACTAATTTGCAAACTGGAATGTTTGGCCGAAAGGAATGCATTATATTATCAATACGCAATAGCTAATAATTCTATTTAAGTGTAAAGATAAATATTATTATGACTTGTAGTAGGATTCCTATGTTTTTAGTTCATTGCTTCATAACTTTTTTCCGAAATTTGCTCGGGCTAGCACCCTAACCCTATTCTCTTTTGACCTTCAAAAATGCAATGCACATGCCAATTCTAATGGAAACAGTCTATATAGGTTCAATATGGTACTGGTACACCACCACCACCTGACTGCACAGCAACTGTACTGTATTTTATTTAAATTTATTTCCAGTGATTATATAAATATTAAATACCGTACTTACTTTTGATTCTCCAACAGAAGATTTGAAGTTTTCTAAACCTTCAGATGACAGATTATAGGACCTGAGCTTTAATGAATCAACTTGGCATTGTTTGACGATGTGTCCAATACATGACATTGCAGTTGCATCTAGTAGATTCTCTGAAAGGTTCAAGCTTGAAATCTAAAAATAAAGATAATATTATAAACCTACGAATTAGTACAATAGTAAGTGTCAGCTGAATGAAGTCAGGGTTTTGATATAAATATATTCAGTGAGTAGCCTTTACTTTTGATTCTCCAACTGAAGATTTGAAGTTTTCTAAACCTTCAGATGACAGATTGCATTCACTGAGATTCAATAAATCGACTTGACATTGTTTCATGAAGAGACCAATGCATGACATTGCAGTTGCATCCAATGAAATGTACCGAAACTCCAACTAAATATAAAAATAAGTGAAAATAAGCAAGTACAAGATTTCTAGATATCATATAATGTCTATAGTTAATTCTACAGTATGACATCACAAACATTAATACTCTATATTTTACCTCAGATGTTTTAGGAGAGAAAGTCATGCATGAGTCGCCATTCTTTGTCTTTGCTCTCAATTCTTCAACTTGGCATTGCAGTACAATATCAAGAACGAATATAACTGCTGCTGTATCAAATGAATCAACTCCAAGTTTCAAGTCAGAAATCTGCAATGATAAACACAAGGTTGTAGATAAATTCATTCCCCAAATATTCTACCGTATTTATTCGATTTAAGCCGCACAAAATGATGAGAAAAAATATATACAGTAGAACCTCGTACTACGAGTGCACCGTTGTCCGAGCAACTTGCTTTACGAGTCGCCATTCGTAAGTGTTTTTGTATCGTACGATTAAACTAGTACTGCGAGGTTCTCTGAGGCGCTCTGAAAGTTTGCACTGTTTGTATCTGTTCCCGTCGGTTAAGTATCATGGTCATTTGTTTTCAAATATGGGTCCTCATCGCAGCCCTTTGTGATGTCATAGACTTAATAAACTAGAGACTTGGTAGGTTGAAAATATGCCTTATGATGTCACACTGTTAAATTAATGTTATGCTTTTAAATCTGATTTGGCCAGGTCACTAATAATTTGCTGCTGGTTAATGTATATCTAAGGGAATGATATTTACCTCTACGTCTTCAATTTGATTGGTATGACTTTTTTTATTACATAGCCCGATACGAATGGGATTTTGGGTCGAAGATTTTTGACTGCATTGTGTTTTTTCCATTGATTAAAAGGAAAAAGGGAAGGCCAGGTCACATAAATGCCAGATGAATCCCAGAATAATGCATGCATGAACAAAGATAACCCAGAGCTGGAAATTGACTTGAAATATAAGGGAAATATAAACTGATTTGAGAGTTATTTCTGAGAATTTCCACCATGCTTGACAGTTTATAGTGTACTTGACCTACTCAACGATGCTAGGTGCTGTTTCAGCGCTTTTACTTCAGATGGCAGCCTTTCTGTCTTGCTTATTTCGTAAATAGCTTACTTGATTATGAAAATTTACAGTTAGGGAGATGGCAATTTGTGTTGGCAATAAAGCTAGTGGAAGGATATAGCTGTAGTTAGCAAGTTTACAATAAGAAAAACTCTATTTTCCGTGTAAGCCTATAAGTGAGGCTGCTAAGTTAGCTCAAAGTATATTGCACTAGTATCAGTTCATAAAATGGCGAAATTTAGGGTTCATGAGTCTGCATCCATCAGTTACAGTATCCCGCAATAATAACTCCCACTATTTCCTCTGTCAAATCGTCAAATTACTACAACCATCAATGCACTTATTTTTAGGAATAATTATATGTACTGTAATATTAATTGTGTACCTTTGATTCTCCAACTGAAGATTTGAAGTTTTCTAAGCCTTCAGACGACAGATTGCAGTCAAGCAGATTCAATGAATGAACTAGGCATTGTTTGACGATGTGCCCAATGCATGATATTGCAGTTGCATCCAGTCGATTCTTTGCCAGGTCCAAGCTTGAAATCTATAAATAAAGATATTATATTAAACCTACGAAACAGTACAATAGTAAGTGTCAGCTGAATGAAGTCAGGGGTTTGATATAAATATATTCATTGAGTATCCTTTACTTGTGATTCTCCAACTGAAGATTTGAAGTTTTCTAAGCCTTCAGACGACAGATTGCAGTCAAGCAGATTCAATGAATGAACTAGGCATTGTTTGACGATGTGTCCAATACATGACATTGCAGTTGCATCCAGTCGATTCTTTGACAGGTCCAAGCTTGAAATCTGAAACAAAACAAAATTCTCCTTTGCAAAGTCATAAAATATGTCATCAGCCTGTATTTTTAATATAGTCCAGAACAATATTGCTCAATCATTGAACAAATCAAAAAGTTGAAATTTATTATTATTAGTACTTGCCACCATGCTTGACAGTTTATAGCGTACTGGACCGACTTAACGAGGCCGGGTGCTGTTATAGGGAGTATAATTGTACAGAGAACTGATGATGGTAAATATAATGACACTGACGTGTAACCACAGAATGTATATAAAACCCAAAGTCTATTTCCTAGATATTAACGCTTGACAATGGGAAGATGTATTAAGCTCAAAGTATCATTTTCTAAACAGAATACTGAACGATGACTGACGGGTAATATATGGAGAGATAAGCTGACTACCGAACTAGCAGCAGGGTGAAAAATAAGTCTCATGATATTGGTTGAGACGTGGAGTGTAAAATATACTGGATAAACAGTTCTAATGATACGATTGAAATTTAATGTATGCTTGTAAGTTTGTAGCATCAACTTTTTGATGATACGAACCTGTGAATAGAATTAAAGTGTACAGACAAAAACTTGTATTGATTAATACCTTACAAAGAGGCAGCATTTAACCATCGTATTATGTTTGTTTTATGTAACCTTCTGAATACTGGACAAAGATAGCAAAGTTGCTCCTTGTAATCAGGAGTGTATTTGTAGCGGTTTACACGACAGAGTACAAACTAAACTAATAATAAACTCTCACACAAACAACCGAAACAGTGACAACCACACACAACTAAGTGTAACCGCTACACTGTGTCAGCACTTTTACTTCAGATGGAAGCCTTTCGGTCTAGCTTATTTCGTGAATAGCTTACTGGATTATGAAAATTTACAGTTAGGGAGATTTGTGTTGGCAATAAAGCTAGTGGGAGGATATTGCTGTAGTTAGCAAGTTTACAATCAGAAAAACTCTATTTTCCGTGTAAGCCAGTTAGCTGAAAGTATATTATACTAGTATCAGTTCATAAAATGGCGAAATTTATTTAGGGTCAGTTGAGTCTGCATCCATCAGCTACAGTATCGCTCAATAATCATCGGTGCACTTATTTTTACACATAACATTCCTACAGACATCAGTAATTTTCTCAATTTCATGTGGTTTAAGGCAAATAATGTGAGCTACATTTTCTATAGACCCCGTTTGTATAGATAAAGTAATTATCCATAAACAAAAATGACCTTAATATTTGATTCCTGCAGTGAAGAAGCCAAAACTTCTAAGGAACCTGAAGGGAGATTGCAGTTTGATAGAGTAACCGATTCCAGATGAGTGTAGTGATGAATGAATGAACCAACAGCATGAATGTCGCTGAGCATGAGAGAAATGCCTTGGAGTCTAATCTTCTTTATCTTAACACCTTCTGTCACGCCATCTTTCGCTTCATACACTGATATGTAAAGTTCCAGTTGATCTGCAGATTTCCGCAACTTTTGCTGCTTCTCCAAGCTTGCCAGTAACAGAGTTTTTTTCTCTTGAAAATCCTCTGTTGCTAAAAATATAATAGGCCTTTAATTGCTTCTGGATAGATAATTTTTTTCAAATTTTAGAAATTAGAAGTTGACAACTAAAACTGTGTTGCAGTTCAAGTAGGATTTTTCGAATAAACACTTGTTATAAAGATAAAAATCTTTATCTTAGCATAGAATTGAACGACACATTTTGCACTTAGGTAACATTAGTTATTATCAACTTATCATATCTGATAGCAGTTGTCTATTTTTTCAGAATACTTTTCTTACTTCAAATGCTATTGTGTTCAAATTGTAACTAGCTTGTATTACAAAAATATTGACCAAATCTGACACTTCTATATGTTCCTGCTCGTCTGCTGGAGCTTGACATAAAGATTAATCCGCATAAATGTATAAACTAAACTCTCGTTTTATGCAAGATAATTTTTTAATGGATTCATACCAATGCAAAGCAAAGGCAGTAGAACATTTTCAATTTAATTTATTATCTTTATTTAAATTATTTCATATTCGCAATTGACATGCAAGAAAACGTTGATTGTACCATGATGTTTCGACCAAGTTTGAAAACTGATTGTGTTGCCTGTGATTGAAAATAAATAACTTTTGTGCAAATTGTAAATCTTCTTGCAACTGTGTGCACATGCCCACAACTTAAGGCTATTATCTCAGGCTTTAGTGTAAATGAAAATATTTGTTTTCCAAATATATCATAAGGCAACCAGTGGGTTATAAAATAACAAAGCAGAAATACTCACAATTCTTAACTTTCTATAAAATAAATCAATCAGGTATCTTGTGATATATTAACTTTTCAAACGAAATAACAGGATACCAACTATTGTTTTGAACATATGCTATTAGTAAATAGGAATTTGAATATATATAGGTTTAGGTTTATGGTAATTTGAAAATGTGTACAGTACCTTTCAGTAGGTGTCCTGCTGCATTCCTAACATCCTCATCCAGCATGATGCCACACAGAAATCTTCTAATAACGCAATAGTGAGGAGTGTGAAGGTGTTCTGCTATAAATGTCTTAAACTCATCTAACTCCATCTCAGCAATGTAAAAAGCTGTCAGTGTTTCCTGGATTGACTGATGACAGAAAAAGAGTATAGATTCGCCTTCTAATATCCGCTGTCTACCTCTTCCAGGAGCCAGGACTGCAACATCAGTAACTTCTTTTTCATCCAGTTTGTACTGTGCAAGCTCGTGAGTTTGGAATAATACTCGACCTCCCTTGGTTCCAGTAAATGCTAACTCTTTCAGTTTATTGATGACACCTTCAATGTTCTCAGCATGAGCATGGGGAGAACGCAAAAGACTTTGCAGAAGAAGAATCATGATTCCAGACATTGTACTGGGAGTGAAGTCAGAGTCACATTTCCATCCAATGAGTGTGAACACAAGAAAAACTGGAGTTTCGCAAAGTGACATCAATGAAGGATGCGACCTTAAATAAGTCATTATTTCTTCTGCTTCCTTTTTATCCAGGTATCCAATGATAATATGTTTCATTGATTCTTCTGTTAATCCAACAAGTGCTATGACTTTGTTTGCACGAAGGTCACCCTCGTATTTTCTGATTGTATGTTCACGAGATGAAGTGATGGATCGGTAGCCAGGAATGAGCTTGTTAGTAAGTAAGTTCCATAGGATTGTAGCGGGGGAAGCTTCTTCATGCAGACCAATGACATCATGTTCACCATCCAGTGTATACGGCAGAGTATCCAATGAGTCAATGACGAAAAGCACTTTGTTTGGATTTCGTTCTGCAAACTCCAGAGATCCTTTCATCTCATCCTTGTTGAGTTCTGGATTCACATTACGAAATAAAAGTTCAGCTGGGATCACTTCGTCTTTTGCTCGAAAATCTCTGCATTTTACGAAATGGACAATTTCTATATCTTTGAGATTCTCATATTTTCCCTCCATCACATCTCGAGATATTGCTTTGAGTAATGTTGTCTTCCCTGAACCAGCTGGACCCACAAAACAGATTTGACCTTCATCGAAGTTGTTGAGTATTTGAGAAAGTTCAATCTCTTGCCTAGCCGTAATTTTTTTTCTTTTCTTCCTTTCTTTCGTAATTTTTTCACGAACGGCAACAGTTTGAGGTATATAATCATTCTGATCAGGAATTCTGCCCCCATAATAGAATTCAATTTCTTCCAGCTGTGGTGTGACTCGAGCATTTAGTTTTTTGAGAACAGCATAAGGTTGCGCGACATCGCAGAACTCTGTATCTCTTTTAGTGCTTTCTGTAATTTTCTGTTTGATGCTTGTTGGAAGAATGTGAGGCTGAAGTATTGGTGATTGCATTCTATGTAACTTCATTGGATCAGACTGATATCCATCATGTGGTCGTTTTAGTGGTCTCTGCCCATATCCATCTAATGATGGTGCTGGCACATGTAAATGTGGTGGTGGTCCATGCTCATATCCATGTGATGATAGTCCAGACCCATATCCGTGGGGTGGTGTATCTTGTCCATATCCATGTGGTGGTGGATCTTGTCCATATCCATGTGGTGGTGGATTTGTTCCATATCCATGTGGTGGTGGATCTTGTCCATATCCATGTGGTGGTGGATCTTGTCCATATCCATGTGGTGGTGGATTTGTTCCATATCCATGTGGCGGTGGATTTGTTCCGTATCCATGTGGTGGTGGATCTTGTCCATATCCATGTGGTGGTGGATTTGTTAAATATCCATGTGGCATTGGACCTGTCCCGTATCTATGTGAGGATGGACCTGGCCTATATCCATGTGATGATGGACTTAGCTCATATCTATGTAGTGGGTGATCTTGTCCATATCCATGTGGTGGTGGATTTGTTCCATATCCATGTGGCAGTGGACCTGTCCCGTATTCATGTGAGGATGGACCTGGCCTATATCCATGTGATGATGGACCTAGCTCATATCTATGTAGTGGGTGATCTTGTCCATATTCATGCGGTGGTGGTGCTTGCAAATCTTCGTGTGATGATAGTAGTGGTGGTGATGCTGTGGATGCATCAATTTCTTCAACATACAACTGTTCTTCAGCCATCGTTTCACTTCAGACTCAAATTTCTTCAAGCTACAAAATCACATGATCTATCTATGTTGCCACATTTGTTATATTTACCTCAATAACCTATATAGTTGTTATACTAGCATGGAACATTATGGTGATGCGTAATGCTATTTCCTGTACACTGTAAAATTATTATAGATAGGAATCTGAAAAATAAACCTGCAAATATCTCTTTACTAAACTGCTGTTCAGCCATTGAACAAATTTTTGCAGACTAAAACTATGGAAAACTCCATACGATATTGATTAGTGACAAAACATGGAGTTAGCAAGGTTTATATAACAGAATGTAAATTAACTTAGATCTTACATGAATCTAGATTACATAAGCAATGAAACAGACACACATGCAAAGAAACTAGGATGATCCTTTTCTTTGTAACATAATTCTAATTACATAATACTAATTACTATAGTTCAAGGACTAGAGATATATTTCTCCGCTAACTTCGAACCATGCATCATATAGGCGTTGAATTTGTGCAACATCATGATATCCTTTTCCCATTTTTACCTCTAGTTCTATGGACAACAATTGTCGAATGTCACTGGCGATGGAAAACAAACTGCTTGTAATTTAAAAACTATGGCTCCTAGGGATCATTACAGCAGTCCCAGGGATTTGGAGACATCTCTTTCTATTAGCTAAAGCTCAAATGANCAAAACATACAACAACACAAACAACAGGGGGAATAGCTGAGCCATATTTACAATCCTATTCAGTTTAAAAAAAAACAATCTATTCATTGGCATTGAGAAAGCAAGAGCCACCCGGTAACTAGTCATGCGGAACGAGGCACTTTTATTCGATACATTAGTCGCACGAAGGAATTTTCGGTAGACTGAATGACAAAGCATATCATAACAAACAATTTAATTCAATTATACCAAAACTTCTACACTATATATATATTTTCAAAAGATTCGGAATCTTGTTTTTAATACAGCCTTTCACGCAACACCTGCGTAATTACCATCCCTATGAATATAATAATAATAATTTCTTTCTCACTAGTGCCTCGATAGTAATTTAATTAACAACTAAGATAAAGGAAGTAGATCAATCACCAGTAGATTTTAAAGTATTGAAATGCAAACATCCATTAAATATATTTGCTGATCTAATGATGAACCTAACTTTGAATTTGAATTAGTTTTTCAATGATTTTTGAAAGGTTGAGATCTTGTACTGGATATTTATTGTGATTGACATGACAGTTTCATAAACAAATACATAATATGGTTATAAGAGAAATTGTGAAACCTGAAATTGTGCATTCAACTTGACTGACATTACAACCTGGCCATAACTGAAACATAAAAAAGATTAAAGTAAGCCCTAACCTAATCAAATATAACCAAGTTTTCTGAGGGAATGCACTACTGAACTACCACATATACGCTACACGCTTATGAAGAGCAGGTCCATAGAATATGAGTTATTTATGATCGGAGAATGATAATGATAACCATTATTTTGTACAATACAATTGATAACATTTGCAGATCTAAAGCCTAACCTAACTTTGAATTTGAATTAGTTTTTCAATGATTTTCGAAAGGATGAGAATCCATAATATAGTTGAAGACAATATCTGGTCTAACCTGAAATTGTGCATTCAACTTGACTGACATTACAACCTGGCCATAACCGAAACATAAAAAACATTAAAATAAGTCCCTAACCTAATCAAATATAACCAGGGAATGAACTGCTAAACTACCACATATGAACTATATCAGGGCTTCCCAAACTAGGGGTCGCGACCCCTTGCTGGGTTGCGCGATGAGTTTGCGACGAGTTTTAAGGGTCGCAAAATTTCACACAAAGTACTACATCTATATAAATTGTACTTTTTCTGACTTTTGAAACGCAAATATTAAAACTAGCGCAAAACCTAAATCTTGACTGAGTTGTAGACTCTACGTAAACACCACTATAGTGCGACTTTGTTATGTGTATATTTGGTATATGTGGTGGTGCAGCCTGCAAATGTTCGTGTGATGATAGTAGTGGTGGTGATGCTGTGGATGCATCAATTTCTTCAACATACAACTGTTCTTCAGCCATCGTTTCATTTCAGACTCAAATTTCTTCAAGCTACAAACTCACATGACCTATCTATGTTGCCATGTTTGTTATATTTACCTCAATAACCTATATAGTTATTATACTAGCATGGAACATTATGGTGATGCGTAATGCTATTTCCTGTACACTGTACAATTATTATAGATAGGAATCTGGAAAATAAACCTGCAAATATCTCTTTACTAAACTGCTGTTCAGCCATTGACCAAATTTTTGCCCGACTAAAACTATAGAAAACTCTGTGAGATATTGATTAGTGACAAAACATGGAGTAAGCAAGGTTTAAAAGGAAATTAACTTAGATCTCACATGAATCTAGATTACATGAGCAATGAAACAGACAGACATGCTATGAAACTAGGATGATTCTTATCTCTGTAACATTATTCTAATTACATAATACTAATTACAATACTTCAAGGACTAGAGACATATTTCTTCGCTAACTTCGAACCATGTGTCTTAAAGGCACTTTCCCATTTTTACCTCTAGTTCTATGTACAACAATGCTGAATGTCACTGAAAATAAACTGCTTGTAATTCAAAAACTATGGCTCCTAGGGTTCATTAGGGCAGTCCCAGAGCTTTGGGGCATCTTTTTCTATTAGCTAAAGCTCAAATGACCTATGCCTCTCCTTGCATTTCTAATGTACAATGTAGTTAAGTATAAATGAAATAAAATTATATTCGAATTACATCTCATCTAACTCATTCACAAATCCCTCAATTCTGTTTATTAAATTTAACAGTAGTAAACTAATCCTTTGTTCTATAAAACTCATCCATGACCGCACATCACAGAATCGTAAACCCTGTCAATAGTAGCAAATGCACGACCAGTGACAGCTATTACAGCAATGACTTTGTAAAGACTCTTTGAATTATTTAATGTTATTTCGCAATGATAACTTCTCTCACAATTGTTCAAGTTACAAAGCGAGAGATCAAAGAAATCAAATTTATCTTTGTGTCCTGAAATCATGCTAAGGATTACCACATTATCTACATGTTTACTAGGAGCATGTGTATGTTTTTAATTCATTAACTTTAATGCTGTAGATCAGTGGTTCTCAACCTTTTACTGACTGCGTACCACCAACAAAGCCCTCTTTTTTGAGGCCCCTTTTTAAGCCCCTTTTTTTGACTAAATAAAGTCGGGCAGTAGCGGGTGAGGGCGATCCCTAAAGACAAGGACTGGTAGCGCTAAAAACGCCGTTCAGTGAATACATACAGTATGGAAGAAAAAGAGAAAGCGTTGCCGGCATATTTTAGCCAACTCAAAAGTTAGTTGTTGCAATAATTCAAAGCTGCTCGCGTACCACTTGAAAAGCTCCCGCGTACCACTAGTGGTACGCGTACCACAGGTTGAGAACCACTGCAGTGTAGATGCTGCAATAGGACATGCAGTGTAGCACATTAAATAAATTATCTCTAATCCATGTTGCGCCTGATAGCTTTAATGTTTGTATTTCACAATGTGAAGGTTATAGGTNAGTACTACATCTATATAAATTGTACTTTTTCTGACTTTTGAAACGCAAATATTAAAACTAGCGCAAAACCTAAATCTTGACTGAGTTGTAGACTCTACGTAAACACCACTATAGTGCGACTTTGTTATGTGTATATTTTGAACTGTTCATCATTGTTAAACATAAAGGGTAGCGGAAAATCTTAATAAATTTAAAGGGGTCGCTAGCAAAAAAAGTTCGGGAAGCCCTGGTCTACATGCTTATGAGGAGCAGGTATATAGCTTATGAGTTATTTTATGATCAAAGAATGATAATGATAACAATTAACTTGGACAATACAATTGATAACATTGATGTCTGTAATTGGCTATGGGAATGTTACAGATAAATAAATTCTAAACTAAAGCTTGTGGTTCTTATTAGAAGTAAGAAGTCAAGATTATTGAAAGTTAAATCTAAAGCTTGTGGTGTTTACTACGTTAAATAATTTTGAGATTTTGAGTTCAACTTCATGTACTGTAATAGTGAATAGCTATAATAATGACATTTGAAAACACAGAGCACCACAATCGACATTAAAAAAGCTGAGTTCTATTTGTAAAACCTTTCCTATTTGGAAAGTAATACAAAAAAAAACATAGTCATCATGTAACAAGTCATGCGGAACAAAACATTCGACACGTTAGACAGATTTTTCGCTAGATTGGATTTCGAACCCTATCATACAGTGTTTTTACATGCAACTGCAAAATTATCTTGTACAGGCAAACTGAATAGGGTAGGGTACATTCTAAATATCTTAAATATGATCTTATTATTATGATAAAGTATTTGGTAATTTTCTAACATTACTAAAAATCTCCTGCAACTCTGTAATTCACTATTTTGCTTCAAAGTGCCTCAGAACCTTTGCCTGAAACCACTATTTCAAAGTTATCATAAAACATGCAACAATGTCAAACAATATCAATGCATTAAATGTTCTGCAACTAGCAGCTAAACAGCAAATATAAAAAGAAAAACATGGAAATAGCATATCTTAATTCTCACCTTCAGAATATATCAATAATTCAAATTATTCCATGACTTATGAGAGGGGTCTCTAAACTTTTTTACAGACAGGCTGGGCTGCATTATGAATTATTTCAGTTTCGCAGGCCAAAGAAACAAAGTAACACACTTGCTACTCAATACACAGCCGCTCACAAGACAATGATCTTTATTATTAGACTATTACGGCATAGGTGGATGCAAACTAAATATTCAAATCTCCCTAAGACATTTTCAAAGAAAACATCACCTCTTTGCAGGCCGGATAAAACTGCTTGGCGGGCCAGATCCGGCCCTCAGGCTGTAATTTGAAGACCCCTGCACTAGAACATTGCATTATATTCTATCCTTGTGTTGTTGATGCAATCTAACACATCACTTATCAATCAACCTCATCTCTCCGATAAGAAGTCAACACTGAACTCCTGTCACGAGAGATTCTCGAATATAAAGAAGAGTATTCTGAGGTTATGACCCTAACACGGAAGTCATAATGCTCCACAAATCAGTTTTATATCGCCACCTAACGTACGTTGCTATGGAAATATCTTGGAAGGGGAAGCACCGATTTTGTTAGACAGCTATTTTCTCATATTGTGAATAGTCGATGAAAGATTTATGTACTAAGAAAAAAATCGAAGCGATTCAAAAACAAAATATCATTGAACATAGATATATAGTGCAGAATTATTCATTTGGATCGAATGACATAAATCCGTTACATTTCGACCAACAGCAAACGTATTTCTGAATCAAGAATATTTAGCTATGGTAAAGGGTAATGTTTCTTTACAAACATTGTCACATAATGTTGATTATGCTACTAGGAGGTTGATGTATAAAGTTTAACTTAATTGGGTCATTTTAATTGCCTCAAAAACAAACAAAAAATTTATCAGGAATTAAAGCTCAAGGTCGTATGATGTCATTATTGGAGGAAAATTACAAGAAGGTGTCTCTCAATTGTTGGCGATAGCACAAATGTAGCATAAAGGAAGCATTTTCAACATGTTATATGGAAATTCAATGTAACAAGCCATATACATACTGAATAGGTTTATATCAAATAAAGTCAATAACACAGAAAGATTTCATATTAAGAAACTGATTATAACGGTTTTTGATTAATAAAATAAATAATTAATGAATAATGGACTCGTGGAATGCATACTGACATCTAGTGGTATATAAGATATTGTCAGCGATGACGAATTACTATTTGTACATTGATATCTGTGATAGTGAACAAAAATTAACGGGTTCGAAAAATGATCGCCGAACCAGAACAAAAGGTCGAATCTAAAAATTTTTAACAGTGCGAAGTCGACAAATTATTAGCGAGTTAGGAAACGCTTTGAAATAATAAAAAACTCATCAAACTCATTATTGTACAAGTATTTTTGTATCGAATATATATCCCACAATATTCCATATTTTGGTGTTACAGAAATAATCACTGAACCAGAACGAGAGGTCATATTCAGAATATTTTGACAGCGTGAAGTCCGCAACTCATTAGTGAGTTAGAAATCACAATCAAATATTAATAAACTTAATGAAACTTTGCAATAAATGAGATTTTTGAAATAGTCAAAAACTACACAGCTGAAATAGAGTTGACCCGAGGGTGAGTTTTCAAAATGATCTTAAAATTCAATATTTTTTAATCTGGGAGTATAAAAAATTATCAGGAATTAGAGCTGATGGACGTGTGATGTCATTATTAAAGGAAAATCACCACAAGGTGTCGCTCAAGTGTTGGCGATAACACAAACGTAACACAAGAAGGCTTTATATGATATTAGACTTCAAAATCATGCGTTGGAGAAGTCATTGAACCAGAACGAAAGGTCATATTCAAATATTTCTTGTAATTCGATGTCAACAACTCATTAGTGAGTTAGGAAACGCAATTAAATATTAATAAACTTATAAAATTATATA
>QXVX01008301.1:12718-35668 GCA_013436065.1 Halocynthia aurantium
AACATACATAATTTCGCGACACGGCAATTCAGTTTTAATAGCAAACTAGAGGTTAATTCAATCCCTTATGAGAGATACTGATACATAAATACATTTTAATGTCTGCGTCCGCGACACACCTACACACTGCAGGCGACACATTAATGTGTCGAGACACACAGTTTGGAAAGCACTGCTTTAATGTCTTACATATTTAAAAAGAAAGCTAAGATGTTGTGAATTCGTGTGATTTAGCCATAGGTATACGTACATGTAGTGTCTATACGTATGTTATAAATACTATTAATCGAATGTTTATATATACTTGATACTAGTATCGATTGAATTGTGTAAACCCTATTTTCCGAATTATCGCCCTGGGCGTATTTTTGGAAAATTTTGGTATGATTTGTCGAACGTACATTACAGTTATACCTCGCGCTACGTCATTAATTAATTCCCTACGCGTAAGCCGAATTTTAACGTAAGCCGACGTAAGTATGCCGACTAACACCTATCCTATTAAAGTATTTCAATTTCACATTTTCAGATATTTCAGTTCTAGTTTGTGAAGAATAATTAATGAAATTATGACGTGAGTTTGAATAAGAAAATTTACTGTAGAAACGTAAGGTGAAGTCGAAAATGACGGGAGTAGAGGTAGAAGAAAGTAGGGGTATTGCAATTTAAATTCACAACGGTCAACAACCCTAATGAAGGACCTGTCCATATCTCGTAACCCTTTGACCCGGTTCGGCCTTTAACCCAACGTTTTCGTTGTATACCACTGGACATACGATGCTATTTGCAAAATTATAAAATCCCTTAGTCATCTTTTTTGTTTTTTGCAGATTCACAATTACACCATACCCATTCATTCGGAGTACATCACCTAGGTTCACATAGCAGTCAATATCCCAACAGCCATCAGCAACTTGGGGTTGCTTACCACCATCACAAACAAATCTTTGACGAACAATGTCATTCCGGTCAGCAAGTGGCTGCTTATAACGGAACCCAATCAAACGAAACACAATACAACAATTATTACGAAACAAATAACTCTGATATCCGACAGAACAACGCTACAAGTGGTCAAAACATTGGATTCAATAGTGTTGCCTGTACATCAAACGAACATAACTTATCTCCTGAGCTAGCTACGACCGAAGCTACAGGATCAGTTGAGCGTTATCGTTCAAGCAAGAGACCTCTTCACGAGGATACAAGCGAATATTCAACTAAAGAAGAAAACGAATATACAAAAAGGCGAGTAGCCTGCAATGAAGAAATTGGGTATTACAGTGGCGTAATCAACGGAAAAATTCATCAAAGACCGAGCTGTATCAAAGAAATTTCTCATTCACCGGATTCGGGAAATTCCCACGCGACAGTATCACCGAACAACGAGCAAGCAGTTGTGCCTTATCAACCAACAAACCAGTCACATTTAAGGTAAGGCGTCACTATGTCCGGTTTACCTTATTTTGGGGGTTCTGGTTGTGGTCAGGCTTGGGGTTATAATGTATTTGTTGAATAAAGTTTAGTTCATTCAATTTCATAGTCCCAACCCTACCTCGAAAAATGAGGCAGCATACAATAGTGCAGTACCACATGTCATTCAATTTTCCCTTCATCGTATTATGTGAGACATACGTATGTTTTAATGTCGCGCATCATTTATAAAATATTTCCAACATCACCAATGCTTAACATATCTTCACAATATTTACATAAGATTCTGTAAATAATTTCCAGCCAGGTATTTTAAATTCCTCCTTTAGGGAGCCAAGTGGCTGCTCCGTTTTGGGAAGCCATTGCATTTTAGACCAGTACGAATTTTTTTATTCAGATAATTCATATAAACTGATACTTTGTAACTTTTCATATCTTCATGAATTCGATCACCTGTTGGGTCAGAATTAAACAATATCTAAATATATTTTCCAGGTCGTTAGGCCGTATCCTGGTCGCTAAGTAAGGAGTTCGTTTACCGACCGATTTGCCTCACGACCAGGTCGTTAAGTGAGGAGTGTTTGTACAGTATCCGTTTAAATTCCAGGTTCCACCCGGAGACAGAATTCTCGCGACAACATTTACAGCAATACGAACACCAGCAACACCAACAGCAATCTTCCTCTAATAATAATAGAAGGCAATGTGATATAATTAAATACGAAGGACGACATCACGCGATACAACAAAGACAGGATTCACAAGACAACGTATTCGGACAAGAAACTTCTATCACATCATTCAGTCATTCTGAATTACATAGCACCAACTATAGCTATCCTGGTGCAAATCTTAGAACTGTACATTTTGAGCACAAGAAAAGATCTTCATCTTTTCAAGGCTGCAGTGTCAACGGAGCTGATATTTGTTCTATCAAACTGGATTCACAAGTAAGGGAACATCTCATAAATAAAGGAGAAACTGTATGTATGTGTGTGTGTGTGTGTCGGTCCCTTCCTTCATATGAGGCATGCGCCCGATCAATGTCGCGCATCATTTTACAAAACCTCTATAATATCAGCGAAAGGTTGTTTGTCCTGAACATCGCGATTTCTTAACATATTAAATTTATAAGGGGGTTCCCAACCTAGTAATGTTGACTTAACATTACAGCAGTGTTCCCAAACTTGGCCAATAAGCTATTACGCAAGTCCAGGGCTTTTAACTAAGCGATACAGATTTATTTTACACATTTTCACGAGCCAGGGAAAGGAAATATGTTTTCTGAATGAATGATGGGATTAATTAGTTTTATTATAACGTTTTCTGGGTAACCAGCTAGTTATGATTCACAATAAAGGAAAAATATATACATTTCAAAGCGAGGATGCAATGGTTTCATTGATAAATCATAAATGAGTAAAATCGCCAATCTACTGCTAGTTATATATATATATTGCTCTGTATCTGCCCGTCATTTCACAAAAAAGGAATAATGATTTTAAGTAATAACTGTTTTAGTTTCATCAGTTTTATCAGTTACATGACCTAGGTCTAAGGGTTAACCTGAGAGACTTTCATTCTCAAGTCAAATGGCGAGATTTATGTCGCAATCGCAGAGTACTAATGAGATACTAACTATATGGTGGTGGCGGTGGTGGTCGGAATATGTAATAAGTAATGTATTAAAAAACGTTATGATGTCTGACAGCAAGGTGAGCAAACATCTGACGAAAAAATGACTGGTACAGTAGCTGTGGGATACGGCACAAACAATGCAGTGACAGCAGCGACACACCAAGTTGGTCCCGGACGACACGTAGTCGATATTCTTTCCGAACATCCAGGAGATCTCATTAAAACTGACAGCCCGAACTTTTTATGCACTCAGTTGCCACAGCACTGGAGGGTTAATAAATCGCTACCGACACCATTCAAAGGTATGCTTTATGACGTCAATTCTGCGTATTATATATAAAATATATACAGTTGAACCTCGATATATCGTACCCCGATGGAACGGATTTCGGATACAACGGACAAAATCTTCTAGAGTGAATATCTGGTCCGAACGTTTAAAAAAAATTCGCTATAACGGACAAACGGATATAACGGACAACTGCTCCCACCTATTAGTCCGTTATATCGAGGTTCAACTTCGTCCCTCGCTATATCGAGGCTTCCTTCGCGGCTTCACTACATCGCAGATTTCATATATTACATATCATCTCATTTTATTTCATGATAAATGCCGTGCCGTACTGAACTAGTATGTTTAAGCGCTAAAAGTACAAAAATAAGTGTGTGTGAATGATTTATAATGGTTTAAAATACGTTTAAATATATTCAAATAATTAATTAAATATATGGTTTCTACTTCGCGTATTTTCACCTTTCGGTCACTATTCTTCTTTAACACTTATTATTCCATAACAAAAACAAAAATCTTTTATAGTATGACTACACTATCTTCAGCCTCTTTGTGTATCAGCCTATATAAAATTTTAATAGCATGAAATAACGTATAAGAATTACTGCTATTGTTAAATATAATTTTGACTTTGATAAATTTCAGTGGTGGCACTTTCTGAAACACCTGACGGTACCATGGTAACGGTCATGGCTGGCAACGATGAAAACTATTCTGCAGAATTAAGAAACGCATCGGCTGTCATGAAAGGCGGAGTTTCACGCTTCAATGATCTTAGATTCTTAGGACGGAGCGGAAGAGGTGAGATTTGAAATGTTAACGTTCAACCGGAATGTCAATAACGTTTGGATTTCGATTGACTGCTCTTTACAAACTTGAAATGAGGCCGCACTGACCTGTTTAGATTTTAGGGAGCCCGGGGCCTTTGACATTGAAATTAAATTACATAAAAATAAATTATAAACAGCATATCTTCAAATAATTATAAGTTATCTTCCGAAGACGTCTGATTTTATTTTTCTTACTTTTATTGACTGTAAGAATAACTTTGACTACAATTTTCAGTTTGTAATATAGGTCATAGTGATATAAATTATTGGTGATCAGATAAGATATGAAGTGTTGTGGCGCCTTTATTTCTCTATTATATATATTTTTATATGAAGGGAATTCTTAGTCTGGTGGGCCCTACTGACATGGGGGTACCGGGCAAAGGCCTCCTTATGAATCCTGACCTGCCCGTATATCACTCCAGCTATCCTTACTATATTCCCATTATTAAATAACGTTTCAGAACAATTACACTGATCTACGAATAAAAAAAATATTTGAATGCTTGAAAATCTTGACATATAGAAAAAATCTGAAAATATCTGAACACAGCGCCCCAAATATAGCTAATAACAACTAACATCTTAAAGTGTCAGGGAGCAGAATATTTATTTTTTCACCAGTGCAAAATATTGCTTGAGAATTATAAAAAAGCGCATATATCTCAAAATCTAAGCGTATAGGAAATATCTGACACCAGATTTGAACACAGCACACCCGAATTACATAGAAACGGTTGTTAGTTTTTTCTGTATTTTTTTCTTGTAGATCAGTCTTATCGATCATAATATGTGTTACGCACTCAAGGTTACATAAATACACAACCACAAGCTCAATATAAATGACATGTAGTTTCACTATAACAGAAAGCGGGTGTTAGTTAAGAGAAGCATTGTTGTGTGTACGAAGCCACATTCTGTCACTTCGTTTCGTAACAACATAAGAAATCGTGAGAGAGCTTGGAATTAACTGATATCAGAGCTCTTTGCGGTTGTCAGACATTAAATCTCTTGGGATTGCTAATACGAATGAACACGTCACGGATTGAACTTTATCAAATTCTCGTCATCAATTCAATATCAAACAAACTACAGTGGAGATCTGCCTTTAACCAATTTGATTGGATCCATATTATACTTCGTTAAGTGAAAATTCGTAGTACACATAGCGTATTTTCCGCCTCATAAGACGCTACAAGTGGTAAGGCGCACCCTAAAAGATTTTTTTGAGAAAAAAAAAGCTGAATACGAGGATTTGAGTGGCACGGTAATTTTCAAGGTAATTTTTCAGGAAAAAAATGCGTCTCAGAAGACGGGAATTACGATATACATTTATGTAGAAAGCGACAATTATTTGAATACAGTGGGCTCCACTCGAAATGAATATACTTTGATCTATAATCTACTTCGTTAGGTAAAAATAAAAGAAATATACACATTCACAATGGGGCTTTCTCTAACCTAAAGGTCCTACCCAGGGACGAATTTACCTACTTGTGAACCCTAGGTCAAACTCAACAGAGGGCCATCAAATTTATAAAAATGTTTGCATGTTGCTATTTTACTGTAATTATTTTGCAGTAACTAATGCCGTCGAATATAAATATAAGAATATTTTCAAGTCGATATCCATTAATTTAATTTGAAAATATTCACCGGTTTGTCATAACGTAGTCGGAAATCCTTCATCACAACAATACAGTCATTGGTAAAGTGCACAACACAAACATCATATGATGCCACATTGGCCGAGCGATCAAAGAGCTAAAAAATGTGTGATTTCATTTTGTCCTTTCATTGGTTGGATTTGTATATTTGAATGAGGAAGCTCGTAATTTTAAATTTATTGCATGGACATGATGGCCTGCAGCCCAACAGTCTCCACTATTTACAAAGTACGCCTATGTACATGACTGACAAAAACTACTTCGTATTAATATGAAAGTTTTTTTTTTCTCAGGAAAAAGTTTCAATCTGACAATCACAATATTTACTAACCCACCGCAAGTCGCTACTTATCAACGAGCTATCAAAGTAACAGTGGACGGACCAAGAGAACCAAGACGTAAGCTATGTAATTCATAATGACGTAATGGGTTAATGCAGCGGTTCTCCACCTTTTGAGGTCGCAGACTATTTCCAGGTTTTTGCGGACTTAAATTACGCTGTGAATAATCTAATACAAACACTACTAGTAGCAAAATTGATTTATTTAACTTAAAATTCATTCATTAAAGCACACGTATGCAAAATCTCAATATGAGCCCTGTCCTTTAACTTGTTTCACAAGCTCGTCGAGATTCGGAGCAATAGTAGTCAAAGCACATCGAATATCATTCTCCGGTTGAAGTTTGATGCGATACGCGATTTAAATAGTGCGGGCGGACTCATTCAAACCTTTTCCGCTGGGTAGATATGGTAGCGTAAATCCGATTCTATACTTCGGAACTAGATAGTTGGAATAACATAGCAGTAAATGCTATAAATCTCGCGAGTGTTTTTGTAAGGTAAAATTTCGTGTATAAGAACATCAGATTCAAGTACACAGTAAAGTGGGTAATTTAAGATATAGCGATCTGTAACTTTCAAACCACGTGCCACCACAAATCCCACTCTTTCGCGCTGATCGTTTCCCAATACTGTTTATCAAGCGGATATAGTAGACAACGCACTATCTACGTGATTTTCGTGCATATAGTTAGAGTTTATTCGATGATAGAATTCTCTCGCATTCATGTGTACAATAGGCACCTCGAATTTTGAATGAATTCGGAGGCGAAATTGCTAATAATACTCGGAAAATTACAGTATCTCATAAATATAGGAGAAACTGTGTGTGTGTCTGTTCGTGAGCCCATTACTCAAGGGATCTTGACTAGGCGCTCTGAAAACACTTGCACGAGGATCGGTTTTAGGGAAAAAAATAAGGAATATCTCGGTTACTGATAATGTGGTTGATTGTGTTACTAGATTGCGCATAGCATGCATTATTCCAATGCCGAAATTTGGTATAGATCCGTAAAAGGATTTTCTTCCCTCTATGCTTGTCGCAAAACTCAGATATATATTATAAAATAAGATCACCCGACTGATAAAAATGAGTCGTATTTGTAGCGTATTCTGATCGCTTTTATTTTGTCATCAGGCCACAGACAAAAACAAATAGACGAGCACGCTAAGAGCGTTCTATCCTTCCCAGACTCGTTCACACATTTGGAATCGATACGCCGAACTTCTGGCTATCCGACACAAGGTTAGTCTAATACAGTAGTTAGGTTGCACGACATTTTTCGTTAAGCCGAAGTGACTAAGTCTGATACATTAGTTAGGTTGCGCGACATTTTTCATTTGGCAGACGTACCTCAGTCAGATACTGCAGTTAAGTTGCGCGACATTTTTTGTGTAGTAGAAGAAACTTAGTCTGATCCAGTAGTTAGGTTGCGCGACATTTTTTTGTCAGTGTACCTTAGTGTGATGAAGTGGCTAAGTTGTGCGACATTTTTCGTTAGTCAGAAGTAGCTTAGTGAGATACAGTAGTTAGTTGCGCGACAATTTTCCTTGGTCTGAAGTAACTCAGTCTGATGCAGTAGTTAGGTTGTGCGCCATTTTTTGTTTAGCAGAATCTAGTAGTACAGTGTACACAAAATCTCCACATCATATACGATTGTATCTCCATGTTTCTTACACTAGTCATATACATGTCCCATGCTAGTACAGTATTACAACAATATACAATTGGCTTCAGCCGATTTTGTGTACCTGGTTCTATGTAGTTAGTTTCATCTTCCCACAAGCGCTTTAACATTGTAAACAAGAATTCTCTGTGATTAATTACCATATAAATCAATCTAGCGTGTGCTGTAGACGCATTATAACAGCCAACTCAGCGTGTTTCCAGTTCACATAACACATTAGTATTATGAATATTCGTAAGCGCAATACGCGTTCCTTATTTCTTGTTCTTTTTTCGTTTGTTCGCGGTCACCGTGGTCGCTGCGGGTGATTTTTCCGGCGAACAGTACGAAGATATATTATGTGTTATTATTCACATCGAGAAAGGGATTCTCAGTAATACCACAAACTATTCTATGTAGACAGCACGTACGCATTGTGTATTGTATACAAAGATGAAGTGTACAAGCTAAAATACCACAATCAGCATTGGTGAAGAGATAATGGAATAGTGCTAAGAGGTCATAGATTTAATCTGAGTACAGAAATGGGCGATGCAAGACATGAAGCTAATTGCTGGGGCCATAAAATAAATAAAAAGTATTTTTTTCCCCAGTTATTCGTGGTTTTTGGAGAAGTTAGTCTTATCGGCCACATTAGTCTTATCTTATATACCACGTTAGTCTTTTCTTATATACCACGCCCCCTATGGATATTGGGAACTCTCTTGAGGGGTGGCAAAAGATCAGGAAGTGCTGTGAGGGTTGGAAGGTGTACAAGTGGCACTGGGTAACACTAGGTACACATTCATATCACGTATTGAATATGTACAGCTTATGTATCGGCGTGATTTCATATAAAGTAGCAAGAGATGAGGAAGCGGGGATATTGCGCGCGAAATTTCTCACTTTTATTTTCAAAAATTAAATTTAAAAGTCTAGAAACGTCTCTAGCCATGACCGGATTAAGACCCTTAGAGGCTCTATGCACCAAGCAATGGTATGCCCTATGCACCACTGCCTATAGCACAATAAGTTATTTCAGTTCCACAGCACGATTACAGAGGGTACAAAAAAACTGATAAACTGAAATAAACGAAGTAGGGATGTGGTATCCTTGTACACTTTTTATCAATTACTAAGTACACTAAGATTAAGTAGTTATATTAAGCAGCAAGTAGTATAATTTGACAATCCCAAAATAAATCCTGGCTAAATCAGCGCTTGGGGGACCCTGAAAAAAGGGGGACTCACAGCGAAAAAAGGCTGACCTATGGCAGAATATGTTATTTCAGTGTTAGCCAGTCTTAGCGCATCACATTTTCAAAAGGTATTCCAGGTAACAACACCTACTATACGCCTATTGCATTAGAAAATTAGATTTCTTCTTCAGCACACACGATTCCCTACACATCACATCTGCATGAGAAGGATTGCATGTTATTTTTGAAGGTCCCCTTGAAATAACAATACCACAAGAAACTCATTAGGGGGACGCGAGTACAAGAACGTTACTGATCCTAATTCAAGCTTATTCTGATGCATACAACACATGAACATGACCTTGGCTCTCAAGGACATCGTCGAATATAATTTAATTAAGTTCAAACGCACCGGAGTTTACCGTATATAAGCCCTGGGCGATCATTCGAAAAATAGAGTATAATAAAGGCAAAGTTTATTTGATGATAAAAGCACATGGGCCACTAAACGGGAAACTTATCGAGAATAAATACACAGAATGCGAACGGAGCCTAGAGGGTTAATATCTTCGACGCTAATCCGATAATTTGAAGTTCCCAATAGGCCGAAGGACAATTAACAGTCTCTGCTTGAACGATTCTAACCCGGCTAATACACCCACGACGCCCGTTCACATCCGGAGTTAAATATATTACCGGACAAGACCGTGACCAAGATCGTAATGAAACATATGTTACGATCATCTCTTTGCACTGATTTGAACTTGTTTCTTTAACAAAACGATGCAGGAAAATTTGGGAACTAAAATACCAAATAAATTTGAATCTTTTACGCCGGAGAGGTCGAACCGCGGGCCCGCGGGCCACACATGATTTTTGCGGCCCCGTAGAATAAGGACGACTGTCGAGATGTTACCTAGCTTCTTACCTAGCCTGATTCCTAGAAAAAGACGTCGGTTAAAGTGTTAATGATTCAATCAAATGAGTTCGAGATAACGGTATCTCCGAGCTATCCGACCTTTGAAGTTACGAACATTTACTGTATCTCAGAGTGGTCAAACTGTAGGCCACTCTACATAATATTTTGCGGCTTGTGGGATAAGCAAGACTGTTAAGATGTTACCTATCTCCTTTAAGTATGAAAATAAAGTATTGTACAGGGACTGATAGTTCAGTTCCAACTTATGTTTTCCAGTTGTGCGTAAAAAAATCGTTTTTGCTTATAAGTAGGTAACTCTGGCCCTGGGTATAAGCTTCACACATTGACTATATTCAACTTAACAAAAAGGAAAATGAATCCCAGTAGATAAGTTTCATGTTGGTACGAATTATGCTTGACTTCAACCACTATACAAAAAAATCATTCTTGCCTCAGATGTGATCGTTTGCGACCTATTTAAAAATTATTTCAAACTGCGTTCGTTATAATCAAATATCTAATAAACTCAAACTATAATAAATTCCCTATATATGCAAATTCCTACAAATTCATATAATATACTCGTCAACGATGCTGTAAAGGTTGAATCCCTCTGTCTGTATTACACTGGCCTTTAGTGGAATAGTTCTTATAGTTCTATTATTATTTTTTGACCTCAAGGGGACGTTAGAGCGACCTTATGTTGAATTTCATCTCCTGTGGATTTCGTGCATTATTATGGGATGGAAACTTCCGTGTTTGATGAAGATCCGTTGACAAATAGTTTCATTATTTCGAGACAAATATTCAAACAGCCAATCAAACTCGTTCGTACTTATTAGATCGGAGCTTTCCAAACTTTTCCAGTTGGTGACACACTTTTTGAACATACAAAATTTCGCGACACAGCAATTCAGTTTTAATGGGGGGGGGGGGGGGGGGGGGGTCCCTTATGAGAGATACTGATACATAAATTACATTTTAATGTCCGCTTCCGCGACATACCTACGCACTGCAGGCGAGACATAAATGTGTCGCGACACACAGTTTGGAAAGCAGTAATATAGCTAGTTGGATATTGCCTATGTAGGGTTTTATTTATCGGATTTTACTTCCTATGCCTATACCATGCCCTCCAAAAATTACGAAATACAGGAGATGAATTGCAATATAAACCGTTGTGTGATGGAATAAATAATTCCTGCATGATGCTTATAAAAAATTTGAATTTTTCTTGACGTTACATTAAATTTCGCGGAATTCTGATAAGCCTTTGAAACTTATAATAGCCTTAATCAATAAATGGATAATTCAAATCGACAGAAAAAAGTGGTTGAATTCGACCCAAATATGAAAGGATTTCATTTATACCCATTATGACATGCGTGTTCACATCACGCTGGGGCGACCCCAGAGGCAAGCTGTATATATTATTGCTATTTCATAACTTCATGCTAAGTGAATAGTAATACTTGCTTGTTATTGCGCCTACGTAGTCTGACTCCACATCTGTATAACTGATTAGACTTTATCTTGAATTTGATAGTTCATTACGGAAAGTTTATTTATTTTGGAAACCTAACTGCAGTTAAACATTTTCTACTACTGAGATAACCGGTGCTTATTGCTACATAGTCAGTGTGAGAAGGGATCTAAACAGCGCTACGCGACATATTATATCTATTGTTTCTTGTGTATAGGAAATGACATGATATGTACTTTAATTCATTCGCATGATTTTGAATTTAACGGGACAGTGTCATGCAAAGGAAATGGATTTTGGGAAAGTAAACTCAATAACTGACCGTTAACGTTAACGCATATTATTCGCTATCCACAATTTTACTGTTTGTCCACGTCTTTATTGCATCATAGTTAATGCATCCAGCTATCACAAGCTATTCAGTTGGTATGCATTTCCCGATAGTGGCGTGACCACCAATCTAACTCTAGCGGGTTCGACACTCCCATTAATGGCTGCGTTACACCATCACAGCAGCACAGATGGTCGCCATATTGTTGCTAGGCTACGTTTAATATATTCTGAACCTCCCGGGAACGTGGCTAATATGTTGAGCATGGTAAAAACTAATGCAACACACGCCCCATCTGTTGCATTTAAAGCGACTAAACGAAAACAAGACCAAAGGCGTTAAAAAGAATCGCTCCGATGCAGGAAAGGATTGAACTAATGTGCTGCCTGCAGCAAATAGTAGATCCGAAAAACCCACGTCAAATTAATATGCATTTACAATCCAGAAGTTAATGTAACTAAACATGCGAAGTGATAATGATGAATTTTGGTGACTATTGTGGGCCATGATCGCTATGATTGCGTTCATATCACATGAATTCAACGACAATTACAAGCAGTGTTCTAGAAACTTCCCGTTTAATGGCTTTTTTAAACTTATTTCAATTGGGAAATATGAAATTTAGTCTTGGAAGTACTAGAGCATGCCTCTAGATCAGTGCTCTTCAACCTTTTATACCTTTAAATCGCGTATCGCAACAGACTTTAACCGGGGATGACAACCATTGCCCCGAATTTCTACGAGCTTGTGACACAAGTTAAAGGACAGGGCTCACATTGAGATTTTGCATAAGTGCGCTTTAATGAATGAATTTTAAGTTAAATAAATCAATTTTGCTACTAGTAGTGTTTGTATTAGATTATTCACAGCGTAATTCCAGTCCGCGATAACCTATGCTGGCACGGAAATAGTACGCGGCCTCAGAAGGTTGAGAACCGCTGCTCTATAACGGCTTCATCATACTTGCGCTTTGGGGCCATTATCACGTAACTATGTCGCTTGGCACGCGGATTGATACTACATATCGTTACATCTTGAATTTTTCACTAAGGCACTATTGCAATTAAATCTGATATTCTTATACACCAAATTACCTGACAAAAACACCCGAAAACGCAATACCACGGAGCCTTAAAAAGCGCTGGCTGGGAAAATTTGCTTCTCTTGTTAGTATGTGAATCCTATGTGAAGTCTATGCTTAGATGCAGTCCTTTCATTTCGAGATTAAATTGAACAGCCAGAGTTAAACTTTCCAACTTGGACAGAGAAGCGTAGACTCAAGTACTTAGGCTCGTCTAGACATGGAACAAACATCATTAAACGAAACTCGTTTACTTTGTGGTTGCATCACGTTCGAGCTCTCAGATCATATCCATTGTCAAACGAATAAGGCATAAAGTGTCGATATGGTGGTCTGTGTGCGGCGTCTCACAGACAAATGTAGAACAAATGACATGAGTAAACATATACGAACAAAAAAACAGATTCAAACAACGATGAGACGAAGTGGTTGATGTACACTGTACAGTGATACCTTGGGTCGAAAACTAAAATGATATATACTAAAGTAGTGTTTCCCCGAAGTCATACTCACAAATAAATAACACTTATTGCATGTTATTGAAATTCAAATCAGAATCATTAATTTGAAACAATGGTCTCGCAGTGTTCAATTAAAGATCATGCGAATGAATCAAAGTACATACCATATCATTTCCTATACACATGTAACAATTGATATATTATCGCACCTAGCGCTGTTTAGATCCCTTCTCACACTGACGATAGAGCAATAAGCACTGGCTATCTTAGTAGTAAAAACTAGTTAACTGCAGTTAGGTTACGGCAATAAGTTGGCTTTCCATAATAAACTACTAAATTCAGGGGGGGGGGTAATCAGTTATACAGATGTGGAGTCAGATGGCGCAGGTGCAGAAAGAGGAAAGGAATATTAATCACCTAGCGGAGATTATGAATTACAAATAATATATAAATTTCGCCTCAGTCTCAGTACATATGTAAAGTGAAACTCTCGTTATATCGACGTCGGGTAGCTCGAGGCCAATTAATAGAAGCAATCGTTGAGCTTGTAGGAATGATAAGCCCCCCCCCCCCTACGATTATAAGGGGGCCCGGTACTACAGGTAGAGACAATAGAACACCCTTTGGTGACGAATAATATTGCAAGGAAAAGCAAACTCTGCACTTGAAAAGTGATATTGCTGACATGTGTACTTTTCCATCTACCTACCATACATATATCCTATGTGCATTTAGCACTGATATTTGAGCAGTTTATCGTTTATCATCAGAGCTGTCAATTAACCCGTTCGTGACTTGATAGCGAAATTACGAGCTCACGTTATACCGAACATGAAGGGGTTAATACTGGCAACTTGAACGTGAACGATTCACGAGTTCTAGCAACGAACAAACCACTATCAATGAACATTCCTGCACGATCAAATGTTTGGCTGGACTTTTCGTCAGTCTGGAGTGTGTGTGCGCTCGTCTCTTCATTAGAAGAAATCGACATAGCCATCGGCAAACGAATATGCGATGATAATAATGTTAGCTTTAAAATCGCTTAACCTAACGCACAAGCAGTGTTCACCTATGGTATATAACATGAGACACAATGTACTTACACCGAGAATCAAGAACAAAATGTCCACATGGACAAAATACCACATGGCATTAGAGAGACATTAACTCATGTGGCATATTGATAGGGCTACTATCCTACGTCCCAAGTTTAACGGGATTGCCGCATGTTTAAGGAAGTATGATATGTCGAAGAGTAAATTATAAATCAACGCGATATTTTTATTTCGTTTATTCTTGGTGATATTTTAATTCTGCATATTAGTTTTGGACTGCCCAAAATGCATCCAATTAATAGCTATATACTTCTAAATATGAACCAAACTCAAAATGCCGTTTTATAATAAATAATATTTAACTATACAAATGCACTTGTAACAGAATATCAACAGACCAGCAGCTTACTATTGTTACTACTTATTACGTCATTATCTATCTACTGTTTGAATTGACCAATGATAAATTAAAATGAAATCAAGTTACTCATCAAAAAAATGAACTGAACTTATGGATAGTTATTTCTATTTCCTTGTTCCCCCACAAACCTTTGACCTTTGCGACTGCCCGGTCACCAAACCCCTATAACAGGCACTGGGCGGGTGTTGGGATCCATCGTTTACAAGTACAAAATTACGGTCCAGCGGGCCAATTTTTGCCCGACTGCAAATTTTATTCACTGACCCGTGACAACGTATAAAATACGATGCTGTTGGCATGGTAAAATGTTTGTAGAGCCATGAACCTACGTAATATCTTAGCGAGCAGATTTGGGAACACTGCTGTAATGTTAAGTCAGCAAACCTCATCTGCCATTCGACTTGTTTACTGCTCTATGCGAGATTCCAATGAATTGCTCTTGTGCGGTCTAGACTCGAGACGTATCCTCCCAAATGTACGTTTAATTCAGTATTACCAGTTGTACAATTGTCATTGACACATTAATACCGAATCTATCTCGGAATCAAAGACAGCAAGATACAAGACAAAGTCGCTTAGTCTTTGATTTAATGTACATGAACTTCTTACACAGAACAACGATCAGTCAAGTCAACTTAAGTAAAACTTCAGAAAAATAGCGCCACTTTCAAGCACTGAGAGTGCGCCGCTGTATGGACATATTATATCCGTTATGACATGTGTATAGGAAATAACATGATGTGTACTTGGATGCATTCCCATGATCTAGAATCGAACGCTTAAGTATGACAATGCGTACAATACTGTACCAATGGAAAATACCGCCCATGCACCCAAGCACTGGATTTGCGCTCTCATCCAAACATCAAACGCACAAGTCAATCTCATTAATATTTTAATTACCAAATTACCACATCACTTGAAATTACAACTGCGCCTTCCACATCTGCTTTTTTGTATTTACAATTTGAGAGCTTGTTCTTACTGAAATACAGTGTCGGTGACGCGCCAGGGTTACCATACGTTAGGTGCGCCTTTGCGAGATTACCAATTTACGCTAAGTGTTCCCCCCGGAACAGGAATATGCATATTTAGGTGTTCAAACACCACCTACTGTATTAATATACATAGTACAATAGTAGATAACGAAAGCGATGTGCGAGATTATTCATTTATCGAAACTAGCATATGCTAACCGCCGAACGTTATATGCTTCGAAGATATTAATTCCAATTCAATGATTCTACACTGGGCATATTACTGTACGCTGCCTTCAACTTCAATGAACAACTGGGTGTTAAAAGATTTTAAAGAAATATCAGCTTCCGAAGACGTTCACACATAGCAAGACACAAGGCAGAATCCAGTGTTATAAATTTTCACATAATCGAATCATAAATTTCCTACAAAGGATTATCAAAGCCTATAACTAGCTACATTAGTCAGCGATTTCAAACTTTAGTTTTCCTATGCCCTCTTCCAGTATCTTATTCGCCGCGATACATTGATATCCATGGGACAACAGCAGTAGATGAATGAAGTGTTAGTTGCAGACTAACAGATATAACCACGATTGACAGGTCGGTTCACAAAATAAAAGCCTATAATCAGTGGCGGAATTCCGTTTCAGTAGCGAGGTGGTCTGTGAGGTTGAGTTTAGGAAGGAAAGCTAGACGCTCTAAGTCGTGAGAATTTTCGTAATATGGTAAATGGCAGGACAATTTTGAAGCCTTTATGTGATGGATATGATTATTACATACATATTGAATCTGCCTTACTCTGTCAAATAATGAAATGTCTTGTTTATCAGAGCTGAGTAAAATATACAAGTATATTTATAGCAAAGAAACAAGTTAATTTTAAGTGATTGAAACTCGACAAAGGAAGTTTCTCCAGTACCAGTGTAACAGCCCAGAATTTACCTCTGCCCGGTATAGCATACTTTATACCCCGCCTGGAAATACCGATTTATGAAAAACACTAGCTAGGTATAATCTGGACTAGAGGAATATATTCTGAGCTAGACATTTACTCCTATTTACGTTCCGACTACTGGAATTAATTATTGACGTAATGTGAGGTATTACCGTAAAGCATCTGAAGATAAATTAAGAACAAGTGTGAACGCGGTGTGAACTCTTGAGTTAGCTTTAATTCGCGACGGCTCGATCACTCAAAGCTTTCGCGCTAATATTTAATTTATAAGAATGTAAACTGTAATGGTTTACATCACCTTCAAGTCTGCTCCGTTAAGATCATATTACATAAACATTTCTTATGTTTAACGTCTTTCCTAGCAATTGTGGGCATTTGTTCCCTGCGGAACTTCATCCTCACATCCTCACACCAGTACTTTTGCATGAGTTTTTTAATTTACGCGACAGTAAGAATAATTAGCAGCGCGTATGGTAAATATTTATTTCACACAGAGACGGTAGATTTAAAAGTGGCGACGGTACAGAAACTACCATAGCAAGCATTGCAGTTGCGGTCCTGTACAAATATCTGACGGCATCTTTACGTTTACATTAGCGTAATCAAGTTCGTTAATTTTTTAATTTACACAGTAAGGCACTACATGAAAATTACGTACCTGTACTTTTCATGTTTTTTTATATTGGAAATTGATTTATGATCTGGTCAAGAGTTAGTTGTATAGTTGTATAGTTGTAAAGCTCATGTGGCAAGCACCCCTGTCCGAATATGTATCCTCCATATTTAATACAAAACTTTACGATAAAATTAGCTTTAAAAATCGTAATCAAGTAATTTTTAAATTTACACAGCGTTACAAGAAACGTTTACGTATGCACATTTCTTGTTTTACTTCATTGGGAATTGATTTATGGTAAACTACGTCATTTATGGTAAACTACGTCACTGCCTATTGTCATACAACGTCGATGTAAGAAACTCAGAGCGCGACGTAGTATAATATCCGTCAAATGATACAGTAAATAGCAATGAGATAGAACAGAGTGCAACTACTGCAAGCTTGCGATATGATTTATTGTAAGAGTAAGAAAGTTGTTTCGATTTCAAATTTCAGTGATGTGATTTAGCATCAGGGCTGATGACTTGTAATTTATTTGAAAATTTCTTCAGGTTGGAGTAAATATCACCGATTCTTTATACACGCGAAAAAATATTTCTGGGACCTCGATGCTTGTAGAGATAGATCCTTGGATAGAGCTAGCAAAAAAATTGGATTCCGTTTAGTTTCATGAGTACAGTTTCTTATGAGTACTTCGTTCAACTTAGGGACAGTCAAAGCTGAGGTTCAGGCAAAAATAATTATTTTTGAACAGCGAAGAATTGTCGTGAATGGAAAAAATCGGGGTTATTTCATGCTACTCTATTTCCTCTTCAATAATACTTTTAACACTTTCTTGCGATACATTTTACAGCACTGCATGGATATGTCTTATTACATTGAACTATCAATTACAATAAAACAGAGATGTCTTATTTATGACGTCGATTAAATGCGTTTTTCGATTTTACGAATAAGAAATTGAGAACAGTACAGTTGAGATCCTTCACGTCAACCCAAGTTTGCTTTTGCGGTTTTAGGAATTTCAACGATTCTAAAATTATTTTCTGCTGTCAGGATGAAATGAGATTGCTGGTCTTAGTTAATAGGCCTTTAGGTAGCTCATTAGACTTCATATTTAAAGCCAACCGTGAAGTTTTACAATAACTTTATTTCTAATCAGATCCATCCCGTATGATGGGACCAGCTCACGGAGGTTGGGCAGCATACCCGAATGCGGCAAGGTTCCCATCCTACCTTACGCCCAACCCACATGCCACGGCAGCCGCCGTTCGCGCCCAAGCGCTGCAAGGATCAGGCGTCACATCAAGCGGTTCAATTTCGAATGTGGCTGGCTCTACTACACCACCTGGCGGATTGAATATGGTTAAGGTAATACACGTTACACGGAGCTCTGTACAATCACAGTACGCGCGTACAAAAGGCGCGAAAGTTAAAAATACGCAGATTAGGAGAAGTTAATCAGTAAACACAACCTTGATATCGCGCTACTTGTTTTTTGGGAGTGAATTAAATATGGTCTAAGAAAGAACCAGTAGATAGGAAATGTTAGTGAATCTGACGTAATGATTCAGGCGGATGAGATATATTCGGTAACTTTTTTATGCGCGTACGATTTACTGCGGTGATCGGTCTAAAGAACGCGATTTGTTGTAAAATTAAACGCACCACAAGTTGTAAATGAACGCGAAATATTTGTATAATACAGAGAGAAGACTCTCACCACCCCGGAGTTATGACCTCTATTGGATCGGGAGTAGGAGGCAGCAATGATTCCCTCACCATCCGATTTTCTGAGGTATGTTTAAAATTTTGTTACCCCGTGTGAGTCTTCTCTCCGGATTTCACAAACAGTAAGACTGGTGAATATTAAAATAGGGAACTTACAACCGGGGTCAAATTAAGACCATGATAGCTTTGGGGAACTTAGGGTTAGGGGGCCCCTTATATAGAAATCGCGTGGAAAACGAACTACAATTAATATTGAACCGCATTTTTTCTAAAAAAATATGAGTTAGGTTCCGAAAAAGACGTCTGATTCTATTTTCTCCATTTTATTTACTGTAGGAATAACTTCGACTACAATTGTCAGTTTGTAATACAGGCCATAGTGATATAAATTACTAGTAATCAGATAAGGTATGACGTACGAGCACGTATAAAACTTACGGAAACTACCACTATTCTATCACTCCTATGTACAATACGAATAATTTTCAAGATAAAAAATACCTAAAGTCTAAACCACGTACAATACGCTTCCCGACTTTGAGTCAGAACTCAAGTAAGTGGGATCAAAGGCATTTGTTAAATTGCGCTTTCCCTCGCACCTACTAGCCATCAAACACAAGCCTGAAGGTGTATAGACGTGGTAATAGTAGTAAATGTTAATATTAACAGTTAAATACGCACTACAGTTGAGACTGCTAAGGTTAATTAATGTCTTATATAAAGTATATTCTGACCACTGTTTGCTGTCTTTTTACGTCTCTTGAATATATTAATTCATTTTACTACTAGCGTTGAGTAATTTTCGCTTTGCTGACACGTATCTGAAATTTTCCCAATTCTTTTATTTCTATGTACAATACGCACCACGACTTTCGAATTATTTCGGAGACAATAAAATACGTTATTATACTGATGAGATTACGTTCAATATCAATTATAGTGTTATTAAATATTTCTTTTCGTTTCAGGTACATTTGGAAGGAAGGTTCGGAAACACCCATTTTCCAGACCCTCGTCTAGTTTATTCTGGTACCCCTGGATTCTCACCCTACGAGGGTACGATGTTACCCACGGGTAACGCTCTGCCTGCTCCCTATCTCTCTGGAGTTTCAAGTTATATCAGCCCACCATCATACTCCAGTACAGGAGTAAGTTCCGGTAAGCGATGTCTTATGAATGCTGATATGTTTTGGTAAACTTTGGTCTTAACATCGTATACAGCCATCGTATCAAAGATGTCGTGCGACATTATAAACGTAAAACCTTGAGTAAAACGTAAACCCACGCCGTATCAAAGATGCTGTGCGACATTAAATACACTAAACCTCGAGTGAAACGTAAACCTACGCCATCAAAGATGTTGTGCGACATTAAAGACACTAAACCTCGAGTGAAACGTAAACTGCACGAACCAAGGTGTCAACTACAATAGCATTGGTATTTAGTATTGATGGCACAGTAGTAATTGGTATTTAGTTGGTACTGTTGATACAAGTGGTACTACTGACACTGTAACTGGTACATTAACTGCACTATCCTATTATATATATATATATATATACAAATAAAAACAGCAGATAAACCACATAATAATGGATAATTCGTTAGAACATACCGGTTTTGATAACTGCTCCATCATTGAGATCCATACATCCAATCCTTTTTGTACCATATATCACCGCTTTGCATACACAACTAGCTATATACTAGTACAGCGCTATACTGACATACAAAATCTAAATTCAGAAAAGCATGTAATACTAAATTTAAAGTATTCCTTACTTGTGCTTCGATATCAACACACTACAATACGGTTAATAACTGTATCAGTATCAAACAGTATCCTGTACAAACGCCCACGCATGTACGCTAAAAGAAAGATAAAGATTATTTACTTGTAATTACCCCGGTAGTAATCAAAACACCTAATGATTTAATCTGATTTGTTTTTCCATCGTCTTCTCATTTTTGTTCCTCTATTTTATCACACCCAATGTTTTTATCTCGTTTTCTCCTGTCCATCACCTTTCAACCATCTGTCCACCAACATTGTTGTTATATTTATACAACTGAATTATTTGTTACACGTGGTAATAGATATAACTAAATTTGAAGTTATGTTGCTTCGTTGTCTCATTACAACTTTAACATAACGTCAGCGCAAAAATAAAAATCAAGCTTGTAAATCTTTTACTTTCAAAATTACGTCACTGTATGAAAACTACAATCTCAGCTTCCTTGGTTTTCACTGATGCAAATTTGATCTATGACGTGTTCAAAATCATTTCCAGTGAATTCCTCATTTCGTCATACAGGAATTCCCCCTAAATGATAATAAATAATGTTCAATGTCGCACATCCTACCCTTTGACTGGACTTGGAAAACATAAAAAAACAATACCCTGTTCTTACAGGGGCTGGTAATAGCAGTGGCGGGTCTAGCGACACCCATTCTCCGCCGAGCAACATGGGAAGAGTCCGAGGTACCGGGGCTTCGTCTGTCGGCAGCGAGAACGACCTATCCGGGACACTTTCACCGAATATTGGACGCGAACTCCAACACAGAAGATCGCAAGACAACCCAGTCGATTTGTTTCACGTCGCTGCCGGGATGCAACGAGGTGCGTGGGAAGCTAATGCAGCAGCTGCCGCGGCACTTGCCGCTGTGGGAAGCGCCGTGAGACAGAGGGACGTCCACGCGAGTCAACATCAAGGATCTAGAAGTGGAATAAATCATCACAACGATGTATTGGGTGATGACGTATGGCGACCTTACTAGTCGCTTCAGATTGACTTGATATTAAATTTAAAAAATAACAACCGCTAGGTAGAGCTAAAGGATCTTAATTTTATGTTGGGGGCCTGAATTGCCCCGGGGGCCTTAGGTCTAAATTCGGTCCTGTCTATATTGAATGTTAACACGAAACATTACGCTCTGTGCATTACGCTCTCTCGTCGATTACTTTAAAAAAATCATTCAAAAAACGCAATAGTTCCATTTGTTATTTGAGAGAAACAGGGGCCCCACGGGCCGGAATAAGCTCAAGTGGGGCCCGAAGAAGTCGCATATCAGTCGCCATGTTACTGATTAGTATGAAATTTGATTGATTACGCGAAATTACTGCTCTTGCTTGCTATGTTAATCCGTATCAGTTTGTGGACTGGACATTCGGTCATTCAGGCAATGTATTTAGGCCGTATTGCTGGTTAAAGAATAGGCCACTAGTCTGGATAATTTGCTGAATGATATTGTCTCGGTAAACTCTTGCCTTTATCGCCGGGTACTCCCTGCCAAATATGAAAAGTTCCATTAATAATTATTAAGCAGTGGAAACTATAGCTGTTACCTTCCATTTGGCGCCACTGCATGTTGTTGATGGATACCAGGATTCGTTTTAAAATCCAGTTCATGTATCTTGCAAGCATTTAGTGCGGAGCTCGTAGCATATCCTACTATTGCTAATATATCCTGTTCCTTGGCGACAATTTTAGCCTTATAAGGCACTTGCTATACTTTTACACATAAAGGATTAAAGAAACACATTTAATGTGAGATTCACTAGTCCGATATTCTGTCATCCGACACAGCTTATAATTCCCCTGGGTATTTCCCTCGATAATTGTAGGCGCTCATGCTAGACCTAATGCATTAATTATGCATTCCACCTCGTGGAGGTTGGCAAGCTTTCCACAGTGAATATCGCTAAGGTCTCTAAGTGAGCCGCATTCGAGAAATAAATACTGAAATATACCAGTTCATTCATCCGGGCATCCGATACATAAAGAAAGTATAACTGAATTCAATGTTACACTGATTCATTTTATAATATTCAACGTTTGCGTT
>QXVX01008314.1:7131-33649 GCA_013436065.1 Halocynthia aurantium
GGAGATGAATTGTATGAATGATAGCTGTGTTTGGATAATTTCAAGACCTGATAGAACGATTCTAAGGATAAGATTTGTGAACTGGTTTAAGACAATGTCTGCTTCAATGCCTATAACTAATATCTAGGTATAGTTTCTATGGTATAGTTTCGGTGGTTGGGTTAGGGTTATATTAAAGCCCTTTCTGAATAATTTTTGTCCTAATATGGACCTGGAAAAACGCGGTAAAAATCATACTATACCAGCAGCGATATCTAATAACTAAACCAGAGAAATATTGTATGAATTGACATGACTAAATTACAATTGTCGGAATATTCTCATTATAATTTTTCTTCCCCTCAACAGATTTTTCTCAGGTGCTTCAATATACCTCACATAATGTTAAATCTTATAAGTATCTCTTCAGTTGACTTTCCTCTGTAGAATCTTTTCGCTAGTACTATTTTGATCCCTATAGGTGGGTTATATATGTGAGACATCTTTCTTTTACAACATCCACTCCGTAATGAGAAAATAATTGCGATCGCTGAAAACCCTATCAATCTTAAATGAATCGAATTCGTCCAACCAAGCGCAATTCATCAAATCTGTCCAAGTCATTCACTCCTTTCTCCTCCTTTTACATCTTTTGATTGAAATCCATTTTTAGAGTTTGGGATTTTAGAAAAAGAAACTGTTTTTCTTCGCAGACATCGCAATCGATTACATTGTTTACTCTTACGTTGCACTCTTGGGGAATATAATGACCAATTATTTCGAGTGATCGGGCAAGATTTTTATTTAATTTCTGCACTACCAGGGGATGCTTCCACTCGGTAAAATAGACAGCTAGTTGTTGTAGTTGAAATAAATGATGTGAGTGAGATATCTTAAAACATTCGAAGTCCGGTATCTATTCTTGATGTAAATATCAGAATGCTCTCAGCCTCTCTCTCAGGCTAAGCCTTTGTACTATACATGACCTTTATTTCTTCACCCATCTTGAGCGAAACAAAACCCCAGGGACCATATATTTAAGAATGCTTTGTTTTATCAAATGTAAATTTGGCCAAATCGTTGCAAACCTTCCAAATACAGAAACAACTCAAATCAACATGAAATAAAATATCAATCTCTGAAAGTAAATAATATAAGCTTACGGTTATCGTTTTAGAAATCCATATATCCGATCTTTCACTACGCTATTTTCCTTTTTTATCAGTCTCGTTCTAAGCTTTTTTGATACTGCTAAACATCACACTGAGACTGCATTTGGAGGGGAAAATACTCATTATACGAGATTGACCTTTCTCCTGGCTCGTTACTAGCGGGAAGAAATACATGTTTCATCTGGTGACATTTTCGCAGGTGATTTCACGCTTTCTCTCCCGCACTCTTATCAAAAAAGGTATTAATACAATGCTAAGTATAAATAATTGATTGTCAATTTTAGTCAGGTACTGAGAAATAGTTTCATTGTAATCCATCGATTTAGTCGTGTCCTGTTTCGAGTACCGTATGATAATTGTCCCTCAAACAAGAGAACTAGCGCCTTTTATACGTATTAGAAAACCGATTGTAGTTTAGAAAAGATAGTACCGATCATATGGAACTGTTAAGGTGCGGCTTTCCTCTGCGAAGTAGTTCGAGTAATAAGAAATATTTGGCTAAATTTATTGTTTCATTTTCTTTTGCTTTATATGGAAATACAGTACAATGCCTCCCTTGATTAGAATAACTGATGCTTGTTAAGATACAGCGGCTCTATAAAACGAAATAATATCCCAAAAGAATATCATCGATATACGACAGGTCTTCGGATAAAGAAATCGTTGTAACGTTAATGAGACTAAAATGTAAAAAAACAACTTATCAAAAACAGTGCTGTAAGAAATGAGTTGAGCTACTGCCAACGCGCCATTTTCGATTTTGAACTGAGTGGCAAAAAGACTCCGTACAATTTTTGCCCTGGGAAATATTCCTTGATTATTCTTGTTACGACGCTAAACGCTTTCGATTGAAGTAAATGGATAATTTCGCCAAATGAATTCTGATTTATATCTGCTGAGTTGATGTCAACCATCTACTCGATATATAATGAGCATTATAACCATTACATTTTCTCAATTATAAGTTGCTTGACTTTTTGAACATTGATTGTCAAAGATTCTATCGAAAAGAAATTTATTCGGGAAAGGGGAACAATCACGTCATAGCACATGTACATTTTTCTTATTGCTTTATCAAGAATTGACAACTGAGTGATAGAGCTATTAGAATAATAAAGTTCTTTCAAATTGAAATTTCACCCATGCCCCTAAATGAGACAGACCGTATACTATAGTGGCACCTGTGCAATTCACTCTCATCTAGAAAATTTCGATACATTTTAAAGTCGATTTCCATATAGCCTCAGTAATGAAATATCCACCTCAAATCTGAGCGTATTTCCAAACTGAAGCGTCGCGTACTCTCTATCAATGTACTCTCCGGACTTCGTGGAAGCTTTTTAAGATAGCAGTGCTTGTATACACTTTTGATTAGTCTTGCACCTATCAAGATGAGACGTCTAACAACTATCTATCACATGTCGCGAAAGGCCATTCCCCTAATCACCTGATAAAAACTCAGAATAATAAAGTAGGTTTACTCATACCAAGTTTATTTTAGTGTTTAGTCGCAGGTGACCTGGAATTTTCGGATGTCTATAATAATGCTTTGCGACGGAATCGCTGACATTATCGTGTGACTGTGCCACTATGTTGGCTATTGAGAGAAAAACCGCCTTAAATTATTAATGATGCGACATGCGAGTACTGAAGCCAGGTTATTACAGCGCGTCCATGTAGAGTTGTAGACAGACGTTCTATAACTCAATCCTAATATAATAAAATCAAATTTGCGAAGGGGTTGGCCGATAAATCCCTATAAAGTCAAGTCATTGTTTAGTTTTGCTTGCAGAATGATAATTTCATCTTCGAATACATTTTAATCGTTATCCCATCATGACAAAATTTAAGATCCAGGTGAACATATTTCCCATTTTCGTTCAAACTTTTCCATACCCTCATTGATTTTGAGTTTGTTCTTATCGAGCGGGGACTGTCTGTGGGTTTTAGACATTGAATTCTTTTCTTCTTTTTTGCTATGACGCGTCATTTATTTTCCGTCCTTTTATCAGACCCTTAAAGGTAAAGATTTTTCATCACATTAAAACAATTGACCTGTAAAAAAGGTTTCAAAATTTTCTTTCAAATCAATAGATATGTAGATGGACTGTTTTTGAGGTATTTAATCTAAAATAATTTTAAAAATACGATCAAAATTTTGTTCGAACTAAGGATCGCAAGTTCGTTTTTAGTGTAGTGTAATGTAGTGTCGGTCGTATCCATCAAGTTTCGTGTTATGAGTTCACATCTCAAAATCTGAGAGGAGCTGTACACCGGTTTTGATAAAATAGACATCGTCTAGGCACTTGATTATGCAAGCTCTGATAGCACCATGGCAGGAAGTTGTATAAAGAATATATTTCACATGCGTTCTCGAGATGGAACGACCGTCACAGGAGATCAGGTCAAGCTCTGGAGTTCTCTCGTAATTACTGCGTTATATCAAGTGCAGTACAAGAAACCCATTGTCGGAAATTCCCCCCGGTTTTAAGTATTATTTAAGTGTACGGGCTTAATCGATAATATAATCGGCCGACATACATTTTTTATCACTGACCATGTATTCATGGACATGTGAGAGGTAATAGGATTCAGAGCGTAACAAAGAGGAGGAGAGGAGGAGCAAAGAAGTGAAATTTAGTAATTAAATTTTTGTCATCTAAAGTCAGCATTCCGAACTGTCTATATTACACCGTGCATCTCAATACTTTCTGCATACAGACACGTTTTACTATATTCCCATATGGTCATTGCGGACTCTGAGGTTCCCCTCGTACTTCAATAATATTAATTTTCATCGATACATCTCCTAATGTTATAATTTCATATAACTCTGGAATTTAGATCACCTGCAAATATGCTACGGGATTGGGGGAGATTTTGCTGAATAACAGATGTAAGTTGACTAATTAAAACAAACTAATTAATTTCCTGATCTTAAACTTATAAACTTCAACCTATTTGAATGTATTCAATAATGCTATTCTCACTAATGATCATGTTATTAGATGACCACGTTCTTTCCACGATCCTGTACCTTACGGTGGTTTGTTTATGTATTCATTAGATTTTTCATTGAAATTTCAATACCGTATTTATCATAGTCGCAATAATATCTCTGAACCACTACAGATTAGTACAATTTTGTGCTGCAAACATTTTGTAAGGAATATTCCTTGATTTATCAGTTCAATATGATTCATTATTCTACAAATATTAATCAAACCTTTAATTTTCTCCCTACTGCTACAGCTCTCATTTTGTTTTGCTTCGAATTGACTTGCGTAGAAACTTGGTGACAGTGCGAAGAATCCGCCAAGGCTCGTCAGCGGTAGGTTCCACGATGTGGGTGGCGTCGTAAAGACAAGGTGTCCGGAATACAGGCCAACGACGCGCCGTTGCAGAAATAATCACGCCGCTCCAACTTTGCCCGTCATTGCGTTAATGAAGTTTTTACTTTGACGGACAGGCAAGGTTGATTTTAATTAACTTTCATCTACGCTGCGAACAGTTGAACACAGAACCGTAATCTACTTTTATAAGGTTAATAAAGAAGTCGATGCTACACAAATTTCAAGATATTCTCGAACTACCGTCAAGCTAAAAATAATGAATATCGATGTAGTTAAAAAATAATTATACTAACTATATGCAGCTTTACTTCTTTATATTTCGGCATATTGTTGTTTCTACTGGGAGTTCAACACGTATTAGAAACGGCTTTAGGAAATCGATTTCGGGAAGAAAAATCAATAATTTTGCAATTTAACCGTCGGAGCTGAATATTAATAATTCTCTACAGTTGTTCCTGTATTAATCTTCTATAGAATCTTGAGATTCAAGATTTACCATACTGCAGCTATAGATTCACAAACCGCACGGCAAACAGTACTCTTTTTTAAATATCATTTTCACGCTATGTCTTCCTTGAGAATCCTCGGAATCTAAAAATGGCATCCATTGAAATGTAAGAAGGCATAATTATCTTGATTTAATTTACTATGATTTGTATCTATTTTATAAATACTGGCGATATTCTTTAATTGCTTTAATTTACACTTTAACCTTTACTAAATATTTTTCCTCTCTCGCATAATTAACATAATTTTCATCAATACAATCCCTGAATATAGGCTTATTAACTTTTGCTTGCAATAGGATATTATCTTCAGCCATGGTAAGCTTAAGTACCACTCTATGGTATAACCTCTCGAAACCATCTGAGTCAAGTCTGTTCTTGACAGATCCAAACTGTGTGCGGTTTACCCGGTTTACGTTATGCAGGTTTGTTCGCTTGCTCTCAATTTTTGTTTGATATTATCTTCGTCTTCTACGAAGGATCAATAATTTGAAATAAACAGGCTTATTCCTATTATGTGTTTTAACATACGGAGAAACCTGATCGTCCTTTTTGCCTCTTACCACGAAGAGTCGGGAGACAAAAATATTCACCTCAATCCACATGCGCTTAGCAATCCTATAATTAGGTGAATGAATATTTAAAATTAAAAGGTTAAATAAATTGAGTGAAAACAGTACACGTCCTGATTTATATATATTTTTAAATGTTTGAAATCTTGTTAGTCCACTTAATATATTAAGAGTGTAGAGTAACAATTATTCATTGGCTTTTGCAAACAACTCCTCTTTCGTCCAGCTTTCTTTTGCTTATATATATTTTTTCGAGTAACCTATTTTATGACATCAAAGTAAACGGGTTAATGATTAAAGTTTAGGCTCAATATAAGGCTTATTTCAAGCATAATATTTCCACAGACGCGCTCATCTTGAAACTTGAACCGATACATGAATGAATTGATTTTATCTAGAGGCGTAAAACAAAGTTCACGATGCCCCCTGCCATCTTTTCGAATGAAAGGGTCGCATCACAATATTACTGTTGATATCTGTACTGATCACATCGTTAGCCATGAATAAATTTGGTGGTTGGTGAAAGAAATCTACATTACAATGACGCATAAATGCAGTTGATATTATCGCTTCTGCTATTTATTGCAATTCCCCTTGGTTGGAATGTAGTGTTAAGTTCCATGTACACGGTTCGCTTCGGGACAAGCTAAATATTTTCTTTTCTATGTTCGAGGATTGAATGAATTGTTTTTTCCTCCTGTAGCCTTCATCATTCATAATTCCTGGGAAATTCTCAATTATAATTACGGGGTAACGCGTTGCCCTTCTAATAAAACCTAACCTATAATAAGTTCAATCGAAGGACCGTGAAACACCGTAAACTTGGCATTAGCCTTTTTCTTCGAGTACAATTTGAAGATGAACACCAATCTTTCATTTTCTTGGCATCGTTCTTTGGATCCATTGTTAAGGTAGGTGCGATTAAGCGAAACGCATAGTCAATGTTGCGATGAATTATTCAAAACTCAGTTCCTTGGATAGTTAATTGCTATATCGATTAGGTGCTAGAAATATACTTACTGATTAAACAAAAATTGAAATTTTTTATCGCATGCCCGATGCTACGATACTACTCGACGGTAAGTTGAGCCATGACGATAAACGCACGTCTTTCGTAACAAATGAGTGCGTTGGGGCCGCATCCATATTGATAATATAAATAAATATAATTATATTGGAAGTTCTATGCTCATTAATTTTTCATAAGGTAAAATGTGTCCCAGGTCGTGTTCCACGGAGGTTACCGAGATATTACTACGCATGAGTAAGTTTGTTCGTCGATGCGTGATGGTGAGTCACAGGAAGTAAAAATTTCAAGTGACCTTTGATTGAGATCCCTGAAATTTATTTAAACAAAAAATAAGCAAGTCTGGAACTATGATTAATTACAGTTTATTGATGAAATGTCAAAATGATATTGGAGAATTTTAAAATGTCTCAAGGTTAGTGATGCAATAGTTATGGAGCTGACATCTCGTTACTATGACTATGTCGTCTCCCCTAACAAAGATGTCTGTGCATTCACGGTTGATTAGATTAATTGATATTTAATTATTGGACGGTTATGCTTGGTTTGGAAGCTCGAAAATAGCTAAATAGAGATACCCCTACCAATACTACTTGTGGTTCAAATCAAAAAATTCTTTTTTTTCTCCATAGAATATGAAGATCGAATCTTTATTAGGATCCAAATATGCTGAATATACAAAATTGGAAAACGTATCTGATCAAATGAGATCTTCTAAATTGATTAAATCAATGCTCAATGTACTGGGAAGGATTTTGAAATATGCAGCTAAATATTCATGTCTGGGTTTACTGCCAGTCATTCTCGTCTACCAAGGACATTATCTTCCACAGAGCATCGTCGTTTCTATCGTGTTCTTCATACTGATTTTGATACTGTTTCTGGGATTGTTTTACCAGCTTCAAGACAGACTTTTGTACCACCCTGACATGCCTGAAAACTCAAGATTATACGTCCCCTTGCCCAGCTATACGGATTATGAAATTGTTGATCTGAAAACCGCAGATGGGGAGAACTTACACGGCTTCTTTTTGTATCAGCCTCAGAGAAAAAAACTCGTTCCAACTGTCATTTATTTTCATGGAAATGCTGGTAAACCTGAGCTTATATTACCTATAAATGTTGTTTTGATAATCATGAAAAATAGAATAATTTTTAAATTTCAATTCTATCCCAAACCCCAAAAATTGAGATTAATGTCACTCCATCCTATCCATGCATCTTTAAGCTACGCTTGATATTGAATTTTTTCTTCTAGGTAATGCTGGATCACCATGCATTTTACCACTTTATAAGATGTGTGAAGTCAACGTGCTAGCAGTAGATTACAGAGGTTATGGAAAAAGTTCTGGTTTCCCGAATGAGGAGGGGCTTTATAGTGACGGTGAAGCTTGCATAAGATATTTGCAATCCAGAGACGATGTAAATCCAAACAAAATCATTCTGTTTGGTCATTCGCTTGGTGGAGCTGTTGCGATCCACCTTGCCTCGAAAATGCAATCGTCAGATTACCGAATCGCCGGCCTCATAGTCGAAAATACGTTCACAAGTATTCCGGCAGCAGCGAACCATCTTTTTGGTGGCCTGATTGCTGCCATTTCGAAATTACCGTTAGCATGCTATAAAAACAAATTTCTTTCAGTCAATAAGATTAAAAATGTAACCGTGCCGATCTTGTTCATCTGCGGAGAAAAGGATGAGATTTTGAACCCAAATATGTCGAAGATATTGCGAAATGCTTCTGACAATTCACGAACAGTTCTTTTCAGGGTACCCAGCGGATGCCACAATGACACATGGTGTGTCAGCCACATGTACCATAGATGTGTTACAATGTTCTTGAATAAGATTTTCTGTGAGGATATGCAAGAGTCTGGAAATATGGACAATGGTATAGAGAGCGGTTCGAACTTCATTTGGAATTCCGAAATTTTATCAGATTAGAAATGTGTTTTTTATTTGTGTAAATTGCACTTAATGATTTCTATATCATGTGCCTTAAAATATAGTTTCACTGTTTTGAATAAAATCTGAGACCTAATGCTGTTATGTTCTTGTGTATATAAATTACAGTAGAAGGAGCGGGAGATACTTTTAATCCTGTAATAAATCAATGAACCCCCATTCATTTACAGTGCTACTATATCCATGAATAAATATTTTGTTTGTATTCAGCAATGTATCAGTCTGATTTCTACCATCAATTTCAACGCAATTCTAGTGTATTCTCTTTAGTGGTTTTAGTATTACGTCAGGTCTCTGGTGTAAAGGTCATGGTAATCGCTGTAGCGATTTACCAACGATATGTTAGGTCAACATGTATTGCAATTAAATAGAGTTTATGTAGAATGTCTTGTATTTTAACTAAACATCTTGTTGGAAAGAATATTTTTTTGTCGTTACGATGTCTACACGTGACTCGGTATTTGAAACAAAATCATTACGACCTCCTTGGCATATCAAAATCTGCCTCCCAAGAAGAAATCAAAAAAGCATATTTTGCACTGAGCAAAGAAAATCATCCGGACAGGCATCCAAACGATGGTCAGAAGTTACAGAAATTTTTGAATATAAAAGATGCATATTCTGTGCTAAGCAATCCTACCACCAGACAGCGGTATGATAATTCTTTATCTGGAAGATCCTATGGCTCAGCGTACAACAGTGAAAGATATTCTTCGGCCTATAGAAATCACCCATTCACCCAGAAAAGGTACTCAAATCCCTATCGAGACCATTTTCATTCTGAAGAACCCGAATACTGGGCCCCAAGAGATCGAATGGACATGTACTGGGACAATTATTATAACCATCGTACGAAATATCGAAAAAATTATGGAAGAAAAACACCAGACGATCCAATACTTACTTTTTTAGAGAGAAATCGTATTAATTTGGTGCAGTATTTCATTCTCATCGTTTTCTGTATGCTTTCTGTCCGGTATGCAAAGGGCGCAGCTGATGAAAGAAGGTCAGTCCTTGAGGAAATAGAAGACAAAAGACATATGGAAGTAAAAAAGAGAGCAGATGAAGTTTTGAAATTAAAAAAGGAATATAAAGAACATTTGCAAAATAAAAATAACTCTGTGATACCGGACTCCAAATTAGAAGAAGCTTAGCTCCTATTTATAGTCAAATAAGTAAATATATTGTGTTTTTTTGTACTTCTCTATTATACATTTGCTTGAAATGATTGCTAAACGTTCACTTTTACAAATACTGGTGTTATAGATCTGCTTTGCAGGTTTTCACTTCAAAGTATCCTAATCTAAAACTGTTTATTTGATTGTTTAATAGCGTAAGGCGATAAAATTGTGGGGATGAAATTCCTCACTAAAATTTTATCTTATGGTGTAAGCTGCATTAAAAGCAATTTGCATCAAAAGATGGCCGTCATCCACTCGCGGACAATCTTTACGGGACAAATTCTTCATCAAACTCATTATGAAATCTTAGAAGTCCCTGATGATGCTTTACTAGAAACCATTAAGAAATCGTACATCGAAAAGTCAAAAAAATATCATCCTGACAGGCACGACGGAAATGTAGAGATGCATGAAATGTTTGTAAAAATCAATGAGGCATACACTGTGTTGACCAATCCAAACAAGCGTGCCTCCTATGACTACACACTGCACAAGAGAACCGGTATACCACGTCGCGAACCACCCGATAAGCCTCTGAGATCAAAGGACTATAAAGACCCTTACATTAATGTTAAGAGAGGCAAAGCCGATTGGACAGATTTTTTTAATTCTTTTGGTGGCTCCACAGCCTACAGTAAAATGATGGCTGAATCAGAATTACAGTTTTGGAAAGATTACTGGGAAGCCTCGAAGAAATATGGAGGGCCTGGACCAGAAGTGTTTGAGCCAAGCCCCATGCCTGACATTATTGGCAAAGTTAGAAGAGAGTTGTTTGTAGTTGTAACAATTTTATTAGTGATTTATGTCCTTGGTTTACTCTACTCCTCAGCGGCTAGGGAAGGTGTTGATCATATTGAATTTGATATTTCCCATAATAAATGGTTGTTAGCACAAAAAAAGAACAAAGATTAATGGTAGAATATAATTATATAATACAATGCCGTACAGTTTCTGGTAATCTTTTTGCAAACGAATATATAAACTGCCTGGCATGACAAAATTGCAATTGTTTTTGCCTTTCCCCTATATTTAAAAGCATTTCTAGTCATGTTTCATTTTAAATCTGATGTAAAGCCAAAATTTTACATGTAAGCACTGTACGCGCGATACTGTGTTCGTGAACTCCACATTGCTAGCTATTGTTTTGGTGCAAGGGGCAATGTGAAATAATTTGATATATGACAACCTGTCTACAAATATATTTTCTTGAATCTATGCGCTAGTATGCTTTATATTTATTTGTTTAAATGAAACTAATTGCGGTTGAACTAATGAGGTTTTTAATAAATTATATCTACAGTTTGTTGTGGTTTGGGTATTGAGGCTGGCAACACGCATTACATTGCAAACACTAATGTAAAACGAAAAACTGTCCTCCGGTCGTCGCCGTAAGTTGGCAGTAGAGAGATAATTGTAGTAAGCTCACGTGTTCTCCAAATATTATTTTGTCCATGAAGCAAGTGTTGAGCAAAAGATAAGTAAGAGTTCGGTATTCTATTCGCCTGTGTCCATTTGCTTATATCCTTTTTCGTATACAATATGCCGAAATCCAAGAGAGATAAAAGAGGTATGCATACAGTTATTTCAAATTACTTACTTGGTATCAGATTTTACATGAATTATTTTTTCTTAGTTTCCTTGACCAAAACCAAGAAGAAAGGGTTAGAAGGAAAACAGAATTTGGTGGAACAGGTTAGTGTACTTCTTGATATATACTGGTAGTAAGAATGCATTATTAACCTGAAGATATTCAAATATTATTGTGCTATGTTATAACTTTTTATCATTTTGAATCAAAATAAATCTTCATTGCTTCAGGTGAGGAAATGTATTGATCTATATGACAGATTGGTGATATTCAGCGTGAGTAACATGAGAAATAACAAATTAAAGGATGTCAGGAATTCCTGGAAACACAGCAGGTGATATCTTGATTGCCTTACATCTTCAGTCAATCCGCTGTATCTCTTTTAAATCATGGCATTCTTGTTTCAGATTCTTTTTTGGGAAAAATAAAGTCGTTATGCTTGCTCTTGGTAAATCATCGGAAAGCGAATACCTCGAAAATCTTTGCAAGGTCTCGAGCAAACTAGTCGGAGAAGTTGGAATTTTATTTACAAGCAAAAGCAAAGAAGAAGTTGTAGAGTATGAATTTACTTTGTATGTGATATTAATAGATATTTAATATATTTGTTTTTCTAAGGTGGTTTGCTAACTATTCGGAACATGCTTTCGCAAGAGCCGGGTACAAGGCAGACAACATGGTCGTTCTTGAAGAAGGTCCTTTGCAGCAGTTCAGTCATTCTCTGGAGCCGCATTTACGACAGTTAGGATTGCCTGTTGCTTTGAAAAAAGGTATATTATCATGTATTTAACTTTAGTCCAGTGGTTCTTAAACTTTTTGCCTCATTCTTCCCTTTTACCTGTGATCTCAATCCCCCCTTCCCCCTGGTTTAAGAACCCCAGTTCTAGTTGATATTAAGTTCGATACAGAACCTCATTAGATTAACATATGTAGTATTTAATGTTGTTTGTCTGTTTATTTTAAAGGTGTAGTTACTTTGCTTGAAAATCACACAGTTTGTAAGGAAGGAGATGTTCTCACACCAGAACAAGCTAAGATACTGGTAAATTATTACTGCTTAAATACATTATAAGGCCCTAAAGAATGTGATATATCAAAGTTACGCTATCATTTAATTATTCCATAACTTTCAATGATATTGTTCTCAGAAACTGTTAGAAGTAGCGATGGCGGAATTCAAAATTGAACTTGAATATTGTTGGGATAAATCAACAAAAACATTCGAAGATTTCAAGAAGGAAGAAACACAAAAGAAATTTAATCGGATAATAGTTCACGGAGACGATTTGAAATATGATTATGTGAAACCTGTTTTAACCGTTAACATTGGATAAAAGTTTTGTATTAAGTACCAAATGTTGACAGAGCTAAAGCGGTTTGTTAGTAGAGTCAGGCGGGCATGAGTATATCAACTTTATCTACAGCTGTAGTGTCATCAGATTTTCGTAGTACCCATTACTGGCAGTTCCTATTTTCCTCGAGATATGGATCTCGTTAAGAGAAAATTCGCCGAAGTTAAAGTCGTTAAAATTTTCCAAGATATTTTTAGCATCGAAGGTTTCTCTTTTTGTGAGTTTTGATTGTGAAGAATTGCTCCTATAATTATGATTCCCTTTTCGAAATGCATGAATAGAGTTCATGATGGTCGCATGCAGTTTTACATGATCGTGTTCCTTTTTTGACAAGCCGATTTCGGAGAGCTCGCTGGCTATGCGATCCGCAAGTATTTGCAGTGAGTCAGAGTCGTCTTTTGACTTTACTTTGGCATAAAGAACGTCAACCATTTGCGGATCATCGTTCATGTATTCCACTCCTTTCACTTGAATTGTTCTATTGTGAACCAGTGCAGTTAAGTCTTCCTTCAAAGATTGCAACTTTTTTATAGCAGCATGGCATTCTTTTTCATCAAGAAGAACCAGCGTAGCTATTGTCAGATGAAGTTTATTCTCGTTTTGGAAAAGATTTTCGTTGACTCCACGATCCTGTGTGAATTTTTCCATAACCCCAGTCTTAAATTCCTTGTATTTCCCCTTTATGTTCGCTGTGGTCAAAGGTATGGAAACAAAATGAGTAAAATCTTCTTTCCATCGTTTTTCAGCTAACAGCAACTTAATTCTTGTCTCAGCAGCTTCCAATCCTCCTGGCACTTTCGAGGTTATCACAATGTCCCCATCCTTCCCACGTGGCGGAATGATAATGCGACAACTCGTTTCCTGTTCAATTTTCTTCTTGTTTCTACCTTCAGTTCCAATTATAAATTTGAAAAATTGACTCGGCACCTTTAGATTGGTTGTGAATTCTTTCTCTTCTTCATCGCGTCCGTTTTCCTCCGGCCGTACAGGAAAAATCTCATCCTTTTCGAGGTAAGGGGCAATTACTCTTTCTTGTTGGGATTCTCCCGAATAGTTTACGTATAAGCGGCCGTCGATATTTATTATTGTCGAACTAAGGATATCCATTTTGTGTTTATTTTGAAAGACTGGTTGTGGGACAAATTTCTAGCCAGATAAGATGTTCACGAGGTAGACGTTATAACCCCACTCGCAACTGCACAATAAACAGATTAAATAGAGAAAAGCAGACATTTTAAAATAGAAAGGACGATATAATTGGGAGAAGAATTAAGAACCGGAGTGAAATATATATTTTATTCTTATAACGACATTGCTCTATCTGCTTAATCTGCTTATTCTGTAGTTACGAGATAATGTTTACCTCGTAAACATCTTATCTAGCCCAATAGCGTAGTATGTGATCATGCATCTGTTAGTTAGTTCAACGTTTAGCTGACGTTTGAAATGAGTGTATTACCGCGTTAAAGCAGATGAAACTTTACTTTGTTTTTCTTTGGTCCAGGTCTATCATTAAATCTGCCGTTTATATTCTTAGTTTTGATTTTAAAGGTCGAAAAAAATGTCGTTAGCCGATGAACTGCTTGCTGATCTGGAGGATGCTGAAATGGATGGCGAGGAAGCTGAAATGGAGGGAGAGTATCAAATGCATGATATCGATGATGATATAGATGACATTGATGATATAGATGCAGTTGATTCTGGTCAACATGAAGAAATTAATGCTGACAGCATAAAGTTTGTGGCAAGGTATATTTACAGTTACATATTTTTAACTTCTTGATACATATTGAAATATCATGACTGCGCTACCAAGACTGCTGATGCTATTATGTCAGTGGTCACACACGCAAACAAACTTGTGACTTGAAAAAATAAATACATTTCACGTTTATCAATATCACTAGCACTTGAATCCAAATGTAAATAATTTGATTATATTTTCTCTGTGTTATTCATCAGGTTGAGTGACAGTGAAAATTTTCAGAGGGTCATAAGCCAGATTGAAGAAATTCTCCAAAAGAACGAAACTGTTCGAATTGCTGGTCCTGTCGAAGCAAATCCAGAATATCAGCTCATTGTTGAATCCAACAACTTAACAGTGGAAGTCGACAACGAAATAAATATTATACACAAATTTTGCAGGTTTAATTCTATTTAAGATCATTATGTATTGTCTATATCGTTATTGATTTACGAGGTTTCCAAATTACAGTATTTTGTTCATTAAGGCATGTGACATAAATACACTTTACATTTTCATGTGATATATTAAAATATCATTCATCTTTTTCAGGGATAACTATATGAAACGATTTCCAGAACTGGAATCTCTTGTTCCGACCCATCTTGAATATATCAGGACAGTTAGAGAGCTTGGTAACGATTTGGAAAAATGCAAAAATAATGAAGTTTTGCAACAGGTATTTGACAGTCGTTACTGTTTCAAATCTTTTAATATTTGTACAGTTTATTTTCTATTGAGCTAAATAAAAATTACATCAACAATTCACAATATTTAATGTTGTTTTCTTTTACTGTATTCTAGGTATTATCAAACGCCACTATTATGGTCGTCAGTGTAACAGCTTCAACCACACAAGGAAAGGAATTAGATGAAGATGAAGTACAGCGGATCGTGGAGGCATGTGACATGTGTGAGGAGCTGGTCAGTGCAAGACTCAAAATATTGGAATATGTTGAAGCTAGAATGTCATTCATTGCTCCTAATCTCACAATCATTGTTGGTATGAAGCCAATACCTAGATCTACCCACAGAATAACTCTATTATAGAGATTTTTAACTGTTTTTATTGTTTGATAATTGTCAGGTGCCTCAACAGCTGCCAAATTGATGGGAGCCGCAGGTGGATTGATTTCTCTAACAAAAATGCCGGCATGTAATATTATGCTTTTAGGCTCACAGAAAAGAACACTGACAGGATTTTCTAGTACTGCCATTAACCCTCATACAGGTAATCACGGTTTGGTTGGTAGATTTTTTCTATTTCCCAGTCTGCTGTCTTTATAAGTCTTATAACTTTTCCAGGATACATTTACTACAGTGATATTGTTCAGAACATGCCAGTAGATCTGAGGCGAAAAGCTGCAAGACAAGTATCTGCCAAGGTCAAGATAGTAATGATTATATTATTATAGCTCAATTCTGTGGTACCTTGATTAGGGAATATTACAGTTTTGAATATTTTGATATCCAAAGTAGTAAATGCATTTTCAACAGGTCACGTTAGCTGCCCGTATAGACAGTTTCCATGAGACACCGGATGGCACCAGTGGATACAACTTGAAGGAAGAAATCGATAAAAAATTTGAAAAATGGCAAGAACCTCCTCCAGTGAAACAGGTAACTCGAAGGATCTCTGTCCTGTATAGTAAAGTGATGTTCAAAAATGTTTAAAGATCTCACCTGCCCAGTTTGTGAATTGCTTAAGCTAAATGGAAGTAAGTGAATCATGCTGGTAAATCGATACAATATTGCAAATTTTCCAAACACAGATAAAAGCCCTTCCAGCACCTGTAGATCCTGCTCGCAAAAAACGAGGAGGCAGAAGGTACCGTAAGATGAAGGAGAGGTTAGGGATGACAGAAATGAGGAAACAAGCTAACAGGATGACATTCGGTGATATAGAGGATGAGGCTTATCAGCAAAATCTCGGGTTTTCACTGGGGCAACTCGGAAAAGCAGGAAGTGGTCGTATTAGAGCTGCGCAGGTACGTTGTTATCAGCTCACTGAATCAAGGTTAGTTTTAAAAAACAACTAAGCAACTGTTTCCTTTGTAGGTTGACAATAAAACACAAGTGAAAGTTTCAAAGATAATGCAACAAAAAATACAAAAAGCAAATCGCTTTGGTACTAACAGTACATGGGGTGGACGGACCTCGGTTCGAGACCGGGGCAGTGGAACAGCGTCATCTGTTGCTTTTACGCCACTGAAAGGAATAGAAATAGTGAATCCAAATGCAGCAGATAATCGTGTAGAAGAAGCATTAGAAGAAGGAAAAAGCAGTTACTTTTCAACCAGTGCATCATTTGTTAAGATCAATTCTTGAGAGCCAGTAAATCAGCAGGATAGTAACTGATGAAAAAGATAGATTCCCCCAATCCAATATAATTCATCAAAGGTATACAAATGTGAGGTTGAATATCATTTAGTTTTTCGCTATTTGTTTACGGGATGTTTCTGGTTTTTATTTGAGTGGAGTTTCTGGGATGTTCCTGGATTTTATTTCTGTGGGGTCTAAAATCTTTTGTGAATGGGTCGGTTTCATAGCAATACTATAATCTTGATTCGTAATGTCTTTTTTTAATACACTCTCGTCATACATTGCTATTGTGAATGGACTGCTTCTAGGAATAATTTACTCAGATCAGGAATAATTACTTACATTTTTTGGCGGTTATATTTTATATAGACAAGTATCGATAATGCGCTGCTGCTTGTGAAATTAATGGATCTATGAACACTTCAACTCACAGAATATACTACAATAGCGTCACACCAAGATATATTCTGTTCTGTTTTATACATATTAAACGAGTTTGGCTAGGACATTCAGCCGGTCTCGTTTAGCCATGATCTATAAAATAAGCGCGAAAGTGTTGTTTGTTTGTTTGACCTTGGTACCGGAGGGTATGAAATACTACTTATGATCGCTATAACCTTCCCCCGAGCAAACAAAATAATTATCAAGGTATATACATCACTTCTTTTGCCTTAAAGATTTGTCTTCCGCTTGCCCACTCTCTGGTAATATAGAATTTGTGGGATTTGCCGTCTATTCTTTTTGGCTTACAGGCAAGTTCGTGAATGCATACATAGTGGCGGTTGTAATTTATATGGTTGAGTAGTTTTTAGTGCTCCGGTGATAGTAGTAGTAGTAGTGATAGTAAAAAACTTTTTGTTCATCTGTCGATAACGAAGATTCAAAACATGTGGAAAGGATTAGAAAGTATTTATCTGGAATAGAAGAATAGAATAGAGTTAGTTAGCTGTACTGAAAATATTTTCATTTCATTATATCCATTTAACTCAGTAAATCTTATTTTATCCTCTCGTTTGGTTTAGAAACCGAGGCATCGTCTTCCTGATATTTTAACAGCTTAGAAGTGTGTGATAGTTTGATCTGAAAGTCATGTCCCTGAAACCGAAGCATGTTGATTTCCAAGCAACCTGGGATAAGCTGACAATTACAATGAATCACGTCATCACATCAATGCCAGTTGAGAAATCGATCTGGTACGATCGTTTCGTGTATCCTTTTCAAATGATTAATGTGTTAGAAGAATACGGGTGAGAAAAAGTCTAGCAAACTTTGGGCCGAATTTTAAGCACAACTCTGTATTTTTGATTTTCTGCATGTGTGTTTCACAATGATGACTTTGTTTGATTTCCTTAACAATAGCTGTTCGTAGAGACGTTTATTCCCTTTGTACAGCGGCCCCTGAGCCATTGACCGATGAATTATATAAAAACATCAAGTTATTTTTGGAAAGTCATGTGAATACATTACGTGAGGTATGTTTCATTTGTCTTCAAAATATAGATTAAGATTATATCATATGTCGATGGATACCCCACCATCACTATCTCTGCCAATTTCCAATGAGAGCAAGTACAAAAAAAAATAATTAATTCTCTGATAGTTTTCCTGCAAGAATGTCATATAGCGGAGATGCCTACTTTCATTACTTGCATCATAATAATTATAGGAATTTTGTTTAGAAAATCAGGCAATCAGAAACAGATCTACTCACTGTGTACCATAGGTATAAAATATCTATATTTGTCTTATCGATTCCTTCTTCATTATCTTCTTAAATCCTTTTATTTAACTTGGGTATAATTGCATATTATTTTTTTTATTCGATTTAGATATTGGATCGAATACAGTAGCGGCGCTAACTTATTCGATTCGCTGTTTCGTTATTTAAATCAGCAATACATCAGGAGGCACAAACAAACAGAGGCTGACATACATTATGGTTATACTTCAGATATCAAAGATCCATTACTTGAAATAGGGGAGGTAGGATAGCTTCTAAATATATAGTTTATCTTCTACAACTATGATAGAATTTAGCTATGCCAAAAATGTTGGTTGAAATTGAAGGTATAGAATTTTTATTTCTATTATTGACATTAGCGATAACGCAATAATTAGAATCCTATGGAAATAGGCTAGTGTTACCGACATATCCAAAGTGACACCTAAAATTTCATTCATATTTCTATTCGATTCTGTAATATAGGGATTTATTTCTTACTAATCAAATTGAATCCTACTTTTCAACTAATCAAACAAAGGACATAATGATTTTTTTTATGAATGAAGTAAAATAAATAAACAGTAAGAGAGGAAGGAACTGCACTACTAAATTAGAACCATTTTTCGTACTAAAATAATCAGGAAAATAGAAGGCTAACTCTGTTATACTTTACATGGTATTCAGCTTGCATTGGATACCTGGCGAGCAATTATGATTGAACAACTAGGAGCGGAGCTGGTCGACCTGGTGTTGCAAGAAGTCGACAAGGATCGTGCTGGAGGTTTGATCAACAAAACGATTTTGAAAGGAGTCATCCTTTCCTTCGTTGTTGTGAAACAGTACAAGAGAAAAAATCCACTTTTGGTATGCCTTAAAATGCCAATAAAATTCCAATCTGTGAATTTCATTTAAAAATTGAAGGAAATTCTTTCTCTTACAGTTATACGAACAATATTTTGAAGAAAAATATATCAAGAGATCTTCCGAGTATTACAATTCTCAAGCAAATGAATATTTGAAATCTCACAATTGTCAACAGTATATGAAAAAGGTGAAGTAGATTACTATTTACTGTATGATTTTCAATTAATAGATTTCTCTATGTAACATTTTTAGGTTCTCCAACTTTTAATTGAAGAAGAAATTCGTAGTTCCAATTTCCTTCATTCATCTTCGTATTCCAAAGTGTCAAAAACTTGCAAAGAACGAATGATATCCGACCACTTGCCATTTTTACACTCGGAGTGTCGAGAAATGATACGCGAAAATAGGATCGAAGGTCAATATGGTCTTTGAATTATTTGAATACATATAAGCAATTAACAACTGAATTAAACTGTGCTATGTGATATTTTTTCCAATTGTTAAGTGCAAAAAAACATTTTGTCATAGACCTCCAGCATATGTACACCTTGTTGAAGTCGGTTGCAGATGGCTTGCCTCACATTGCCTATGAATTGCAAACTCACATGGAACAGACCGGGTTTAGATCAATTAAAAGTCTGAAAGAAGAAAATGTAAGAATCATAAATATAAACTGTATCTATCCTTGTATAATATCATTGATATTAAACAAATTTAATTACATAAAAATATTGTCTCATTCCAGCTATCTGCTAACTTTGTTGACTGCATTCTTGAAGTCCACAACAAGTTTAGTTCAATTATAAAGGAGTGTTTTTTGAGCGACAAATTGTTTGAAAAGGCACTGGTGAAAGCCTGCGAAACTATTGTAAACCATAGGGAAGGAAGACAACCTTGTAAATCTCCAGAGTTGGTAAGTTTCAGCTCATTACCATCACATTTTTTATACTTGTATATGTTGAAATGTTTCCTCACCATCAGGTAAGCAAATACTGTGACAGTTTGCTAAGAAAAGGAATCAAGGGTCTCACAGAGAGTGAAGTTGATGATAAACTACAAGCTAGTATCACTGTCTTCAAGTATATTGAAGATAAAGATTTATTTCAGAAGGTAACTTTGCTTAAAGAGTCATTTCATAACTAAACAGTAACCATATAACAGTTATAACAGCGAATTTAGGCTCAACTGCATACTATGCATGTGTTTATATTTATATATACATGTTCCTTCAGAGTTAAGAGTGGTGTGGTAATAACAGTCGTGCTAATTTAGATATAGTTTCGGCATAAGAAGTTCCAGTTCTTGTTTTTCCTCTGCTTATTTTGTTTATATCTGTTTATTTTTATCATTTCAGTTTTACGGTCGTAATCTTGCTAAGCGTTTAATACACGGCTTGTGCATCTCAATGGATATGGAAGAAGCCATGATAAACAGACTGAAAGCGACATGCGGTTACGATTTCACATCAAAACTTCACCGAATGTACACAGATATCCGGTTAAGTTCTGATCTCAACAACAAATTTCTCCACTTCCTTGAAGGGCAATCTGTCAATGTTAATTTTAATGTTAATGTATTACAGGTATGTGGCATCTCGATCTCTTAACAGCCCATACCTATACTTTAAATATGATATATTATTACAGGCTGGAGCTTGGCCACTCAATTCTACACAGTCTCCGTTCTTGATTCCTCAGCAACTAACTAAAAGTGTTTTAATGGTAAGTTCGGTCATTTTTCATTTCTAAAGTTCGGCTATCGAATACATATTACTTCATTAATTATTTTTCTTACTCAGCATATATTATTTACAATGAATTGATGTAGTAATTGTTTCATAAACAATATCATTTTAATATATAAATATATATATATGTATAGATGACAGAATGATACATCAGTAATAATGCAAGTATATAAATGTTTTCAATTTGGAAATATTTTATTTCATTCACAAAGATGTAGATTCTATAGTGAATAACTGTATCCTATTTCTTTCAGTTTGAAAAGTTTTATAATCAGAAATTTAATGGTCGCAAGCTGTCTTGGCTGCACCATTTATCTCAAGCAGAAGTAAGAGTACAACTGACCAGCAAAACCTATTTTGTAAGTTCCACCTTGCATCCTTTTTAGTAGTTTGTTGATTCCTATTTCAATTCTTGTTCAACCATTCAGGTGACAATGTCAACCTACCAACTTGCCGTACTATTATTATTTAACGATGATGACGATCTAGCATCCAGTTACATATTGACATCAACAAACCTGAGCGAGCGGGAACTGGAAAAAACAATCTCTCTCCTGGTCGATGCAAAGCTTCTTTTGAAAGAAGTGGGATTTGAATTCTTGACTTAAACTTAAAGATGGTTTATATGGAATTACTAAATATATTTCTTATTTTTAAGGACCTAGTTGAACCTACATATGTTGTCAACAAGAAATTTGCTAACAAACGCACTCGTTTCAAAATCGCCGTGGCTACCCCGAAAGACGTTGTCCAAGAGATTCAAGCTACGCACACGTCCGTCTCTGACGACAGAAAACTGTATATGCAAGCTGCAATCGTTCGAATAATGAAAGCTAGAAAAATCCTTCGCCACAACGAACTCATGCAAGAGGTTTCAACTCTATTTTTCACCTATTATTAATATTTATTTCATATTAAAATTATTGATTTCTGAACATCTAGGTTATAATGCAAGCACGGCCTCGTTTTGCTCCAAGTATCAGTATGATAAAGAAATCCATTGAATCTCTCATCGAAAAGAGCTATATTGAACGCACTGCCAATACACCTGATGAATATGGGTAAGTTTCATGATAGCAAAAACACACTGACCTCCAGGCATTATTAGATAAATACTAACACTTCAAAGATGCTATTTCATATTCCAATCTCCATATAGTGTATCAATGATAATCTTGTATTCATTTGACAGTTACCTAGCATGAGAAGAATGCCAAAAGTACTTTGGAAAAGCTTAATGAGATTCAACAATTTATACAGATACATATAAGTACCTACAACCTGTTTGAAGTTCCTCATATTAAATTGATATTAAATAGTAATATTAACTTTATTGTCATGTCAAAAGCTAGCTTGTTCTGATTCATATCAAATGAATTGTGGGTGGCACATCCTTTGATAATGCATGGATATCATATCTTCTCTGTACACATTTGTAGCATTTTATTTAAATAGGCATCTAAATTCATTGATTATTTCTATATGATCCATAAAAAAGGCTGGCAACCTATGGTCGTGACATTATTTCTTATAAAAGTCTTTGTGAAATCATCTACAGACTCTTATTACACAATGGATTTCTGTGTTTCTAACCTCATCTATCCTAATTGTCTTGAAAAAAAATAGATTGATTAATTTTAAAGAATGGTAAAGTATTAAATCATTCATTTTAATCCGGATAAAAATAGTCAGTGATTTCCCTCTCGAATGTAGTGATTATCTGGGAGCAGTGGGCCGGCCAGGCTAGATACACAAAATAGTCTTTCAAATTTAGATCACATCCTGTAGTTATAGCAAGATAAGGTGTTGATATCATAATATCTTTGTAGTTTTTTCAAATTATATTCTGCCTCAGATTTAAAGCTGTATGTTTAATAGGTTATTGAGTTTCAGTTTAATGGTGAAGAGTATGAAACTACAGCTGCTTCTTGAGGCTTTTTGTTGCTGCTTTTTACTCCAATCAAAATACATGGTGACATTCATATTAGACATTCATTTTATTTATGTTATTGTCACCCCCTTCGGCCTCCCTATTATTATGCTCTTTCCTTTGAACCATATATACTCATTTCAAATGTAGATGGATAGTTAATAGCCGAAATTGGTTGAGGATTTAAGAGTATTGTTTTGTTATTCGACGTATATCCCGTGTTACTTTGCTCCTGTATTGAAGCTCATGACTGTTTTTAGAAGTCTTTGTTTTAAAATAAACATATTTGATGAATGTATGTATGTTCATAGATTTTATTTGTAAACTAGAAACGATCAGAAAGTTGTTATTCAAAATATTAGATTATATTTGTATTTCTTCGTAGTTACGCCCACGATATATTCGCGGGCCATAGCATTTGCTTTTGCTAATATGTTGATCAGCCTATAAAAGTACCTTGAATGTCCCTTAAACTTTTCTGAAGAGGATACGTAATAACATAAAGATTTATACTGTAGCCTAGTATCCGGTAGGGGTCGTACATTGAAATGGAGCAATTCGTGTGACTTATGAGCAGGGGTGTAGTGGTAATTCTATAGGTACCGGATCTCCAAATGGTATGTTGGTACGATTGGCAACTTTGTCTCGTCGTTGGGCACGTACACAATTCCAGCAGGTTTACTATTAAATATATAAGAAAATAATAATCCTACTATTGACTGTTAACCCATCATTCACTTGTAGAGGTGGTGGAGCGGCGCTCCGGCACGTTCAGGCAGCACTACACCACTGCTTATGAGGCAACAACACCGGGATTTATTTGATTATGACCGACTACAGCCGACCGTTTCCTCAAACCTGAGGACAATATCGAGTATTAAATGTGTGGTACGTTTCGTATTACACAGTTTAAAAGTGCATGAGTTATTTGACAATAATGTATAGCACGTGAACTGTTATTGAATGAACAAACTCCTTTTGACGACAGCTGTATGAAACTGAACAAACTCCTTTTGACGACAGCTGTATGAAACTCCGACTGAAAGAAGTTGAGTCTCAGCAATGATTGCTTCATATATTTCCACGCAGAATGAGCGAAAGCATCAAACGTGAAATTTTAATCATTTCAGACATCGGGCTAATTACCTTTCTATGGACGTAGAGTTCGGGGTGAAACAGATTGCGCAATTTTTTGCAACGTGTCAACAATTTCATAGGAGGAAGAGGAGATAGTCACATGTTAATTAGTGGGATTCTATGGAAAAGAGAAAGGGGGACGTTACCTAATCTTTTGTTTCTTTTTGTGGAAATAGGCGTGGATAGTTGGCGGGTTAGGGTATGAAGCGTAAATTATCGGTCCTTTGTTTGTCGGCAGCGGTGGTGTGAGCATGTCTTGCGTGTCTTCCAGGTAAGGGCTTTTTATATGAACTACAATAAGAAATTTCTTTCGTGAAGGCCCTGTATAATTCACTGTAATGAAAAACAGTGCCAGATTAAACTTTTAAACTATGCAAAAGCTCATTAAAACTTTACATCAGAAGGTCTCAAGCCTTGAAGATATATATTCTTTTAAATTATATACTGGCCAATCACTGGAGGCAAAAAATGTAAATATTTTAGTCTGTGGATAAGGCTATTTTACATTTGGTACTGTATAAAGTTTTCTAAAAGCTGCAAAATAGCGCGCTGCGTTGAAATCTAACGACGGGCCTTCATCACATATACGGGAATTCGCTGAATACCAAAATGGCGTTAATAAATAAATCCCAATGTATGTAAGGGAATTTGCCAGTATCACGAAGTTAACTTTGTGAACGCGAAATTTACGAAATAACCGCGTGATGCAGAATTAGTCAAAACTAGTAATCATCCAAATCATCCAAGACTATTTAATTCCGGTGATATCCACAAATTCTAAAAACTCAAAATTGCTAACGTCGATTAGGTAATCAACGAATTCCCAGTAAATATCCTTATCCGAGTTTGTAATTATCTCCAGAGATTGGAGAGCGCGGCAGGGAAACGCTAGCCCATCTTGATTGGAAAGTCGACCGGTACGAGACCACGTGTTTAACTAATCTGTGAACATGTCTTAATTCAGATACGCGAGGCAAACGCATGTTCAATTAAATTTTCAAACGTCAGAACAATATGCTCATCCCGTTGAAAGCTCCACCCCTGGCAGCAGAAGGTAATAAACATAGTAACTGAAAATTTGTATTACATTCTACCCTTTCATTTTGTCGATGAAAATTATGTGTATTAATTTAATGAAAAATTGATTTTTTATGAATTAATGAAAGTGCAATACCAACCAAGTTCTGTTTTTGCAGGCAAGGCGATGTTGGCCTATACGTGAGTCAGTCGTTCGGGCTCTTACAATCACGTGGCACTGGGTCGGTTATCAACCATTGGTCATCCAATCACGGGCACAAATAGAGACTAGTTTGGTATCGTATTCCCCCGTATGAATATGCAACTGTCCATATCTAATATATTTTATCAATATGAATAAAGTAAACGAATACTGTTATTTGATCTCCCATTGTTCGGTTAGGTTATTGTAATGTTAACGCAATGGCTACTAAGTGAGAATTGCAAAGATTGTTCACGGATTGATAACTTTTACTCAGTTAAAACATTTAATTTGAGACTGTTGCATATTTCTAATATAGCTATTGTAATCATTCTATTATTATTAAATGTTACCTTTGGCTAACACTGCTAGTTTTTTTTTCAGGTCAGCTGCTGCAAGAAGGCAATATTCTATTATTAGTAGATTAACTTTTTTAGAATTGGAGCAAACGCAATTTGCTTTCTATTTATCGCGGTTAACGATAGTAATACTTTAACTTTGGTATATACTGTATTATTAAGTGTTTTCAAACTAATGTAGATTTATTATTTGATTTCATTGCGATTCCTTAAATGCCATCAAGTTTGTTCCTCGCCTAAAATTTTTATCAAAATCCTTCAGTCAATTTATATGGATAAAAAATCATGAAGTCGGTGGGAATCCCCTGTGTATTAATTTAATGAAAAAATGATTTGAATGAATTAATGAAAGTGCAATACCTCCTGTTTGTTACTGCATTTGGTAAAACTGCAAATGCTAATATTCAGTCCAATAAATTTCAGTCAATTTATATGAAAAAGTCGTTGGGAATCCCCTGTTGATGTTGAATTAATTACTGAAAGTACAATACCAACTAAGTTATAATTTTGCAGGCGAGGCAATGCGGAGTCGGTCGGTCGGTCGGGTTCTTACAATCAAGTGGCACTGGGTCGGTTATCAACCATTGGTCATCCAACCACGGGCACTGGGTCGAAACTCCTACTACGCACACTGTAAATAAATGGATTATACTCTTCGTGGGAGACAGATTCAGATCCATTCAGATTATCAGATAGACGAACGAGGAAAACCGTAAATAGTATTTAAAATTTACTTACCTATGTTACACCAGCGTCTGGTATTGAGGTCGGGATTTGGTGT
>QXVX01008314.1:43398-58353 GCA_013436065.1 Halocynthia aurantium
ATTCGTTAAATGAACGAAATATCGGCTTGTTTACTTTTGCTGATTGCTGATTTGTTATGGTATACAAAATAATTCACACAGTTCATTCTTGGTAGTATACAGTATCTTCACTATCTATCATACAGAAATACTTCTCTGGAATTAGGTTGAGACTCATGCAGCGAAATACTCATGACTTTGATAAGCGAGTCCTTGTAAATCGAAGAAGTGGTGTCATATGTTGTGCAGGACTGGTTTATACGGTTTTGGAATTATTGTTTGTATTCATGATTCATGATTACTTCTTTAATACTTTATATTTCTCACAATAGAAGTGTCTATAGGTGAAAATCATTTTGTGATTTTACGGATAGTTGTTGCAAGGTACACAAGCTTTATAACTAATAGACAAAAAGTCTGATGTTAAATAGTGTGAGAGTCAACAGAAATACATTCTATTGTAACCAGGATAAATCAATTAGAAATATATAATCAGTTTTTAATGCATCTAATTAAAGGGTATGTGTATGAGGGTTGATGCTTCCAAGGGTATTAAATGGGTACGTACAATAATACAACTATTTGCGGATGCAGTGTGTAAGCGACACAGTGATCTAAACTCTAAAGAATCGATCCATTTGAGAATTAAATCACACTACACACAATCCCTAAGTACAAAGGAACAGGCAAATACATGTATTTATGTTTAAAATAAATCCAAGAGCTAATACGATCATCGGACAGTAAATAATCTATGCTAAATGAAATGTTCCGGTACAGTTTGAAGTACTGGCCGACGAGTGTTGCAATGGTCTGAGTTGCCATTCTAGTTAGCTCTAGAGTCTAGAACATTCTACAACATTTACATAAATGATTTTATGAGGTTTCACTTGTTTCGACATTACTGTGTAAGAAATTGTCTAGTCATATATTCATATTGCGATATGCTTAGTCATCAAATTGTAAACGCGTACGAGAGCTGATATAGGGGAATTACCTATAACAGTGTATAGTCATGGTAAGAGAAGGTTCCCGAAGGTAAATAAATAATATAAAACAGCACTGTTCGATAAAGCTATTCATTCATCATTTGCGAGAGCTAACAAAGACCAGCATAGAAGATATTTTGAAAGTGAAGCAGTAAAAGAAGAAAGAAAACAAGAATTTCGACTACTTCGAAGTTAAGGATTTAACAAAGCGACATGTCGGTCAAGTGTAAAGCTTATCTGTTGGGCCCAAACGAGAAGTTGGATAGTCCGCAAGAAATTCGTACATTCCCGGTGGACGAAGGTGCTGTCTCAAACTATGAATATCTACGGAAGAAGATAGCGACGGTGTTTCCAAACCTGTCGGGCGAAGAAAACAGTTCTGTTCTACAACTGTTGTGGAGAGATTCCGACGGTGACCTGATTGCGTTCAGTTCTGACGAAGAATTAGTGGAAGGCTTGAGCCAGGTCGGATCGGGTGGAGTATTCAAAATTTACATCAAAAAGAAAGCTGGTGGTAACGAGTTTCCTTGGAAGAATGTTATGGAAGATGTATTTCGTTCAGTCGGGGCAGAAAACAACGGCGGGTTCATGGGATTTCATGATTTTTCTCAATTTCATCCATACGCTAGAGGGCGTGGCGGAGGATGTCGAGGAAATTCGAATTTCTCTCGACGCGGTTGCTTTCCCAGGAGAGGAGGTTGTTGCGGCTCTCCTGCGGATCGCTTTCCCGGGGGATTTGGAGGCTTCATGGTGTGGGACGACAGCGGAAGAAACACCGGCTCATGTGGGCAATCACAATTTCAATCACAATGCCAATTCAATCCCAATGCTGGTACTTCCAAACAGGAATAAGGAGCATCACACAGTTCAGCATAAGAAAGACATTGAATTATAATGATAATTATAAGGCCTTTGTATATACTCTAATCATACTTTATTTGTATTGTACATATTGATCGGTGTAATATGATGTCTTTTTAACAATATATATTTCTTCATATTCAATAAAGACTGTTACCTCAAACATTTAATCCACTCTTTACTTTTAGTGCATTTACATTCAGTCAGTTTAAACGTATACATGCGATATGCCATCAGAGTAAGCATCTAGTCAGTTGGTTGTAAACGCGTATGTAATGTTGAATACTTGATATTACTGACATGCATAAATTCATTGCATATACAAATCCAGTAATCCTAAACAGAATGTGACTCAAAAAAGATCAATATTTATTGAATTTCGGAATTCCACCTTTTCCTGTGATGCACAAACACTGCATTTCCCCTTTCCAAGTCAACTTCGTTGTAATAAAAAAAAAAAGCAGGAGATATTTGGTGCAAGACAGAAATTTATTGATTATTTTTCAGGGACTTGACATTGGAAAAGTAACGAACATATTTTTAAAAGGGTACGTACGTAAGCAGAAGGTTTGAAAAAGAAACAATCTGGAAGTTGAGTAGTGTAAAAGGCAAACGCTAATTACAATATTTTGTGTTGGGACATTAAAGCTAAAATAATATACACTCGTGAAGGCATTTTCTAACTATTTTTACCAAATATTTCGTTCCCTCAAATTTAAAATTGGTTTAACTAAAGCTAATGCAAGAGTTTTGTAATTAATGCTCCATCACTACAATACTAAATAATTACTTGCCCTCTCAGTTAGTCCTGGAAAGTGATAATCTGGCATGGCATTGGAACCGAGCGCACCAGAAAATCAATAGCTTTATCTATGGTTCCATTAGCATCGGCCTCAGTCATCACGCGATAAGCTATTTTATATTCAAACCTCACATTCAGTAATAAGTTCGTATTTTCGTCCAGCCAATGTCCCAAGTGAATATGTATTCATTATACCTAATACGATTAAGAAGCAGTTTACCGAAATTTTTCATATTAAAAATACCTTGTTTGTGAAATAAATTATACATTTCATGACAGTTCAATTTATGCAAAGAGGAAACGGTTGTTTGTGAGTCAATTTAAGCTTATAAAATGTCACATCTGTTTTCGATTCATTCTCGTTTTGACTATTTTTTAAAATCGATTACGTCTTCCCATGGGCATTCTTAGAAACACGTACGTTGAAACACGACTGCAAAACATCACGCTTAAGCAAATCAGTCTCTTGGAAAACAACGTCTTATTTACATTCCACAGTTCCATATCGAACTTTGACCTTATCTCGAATACGGAAGCTTTTCCAAACATCGTTCATTTTTGTTAAAGTCAAACTGAAGTCCTTCCATGTCCCATTCTAAATCCGACCGGTTATCTACGACGTGAATAGCAGGGATCTTAGTGAACAATCTGAAACAAAATACGATGAATTAGCTAAAGATTTCTAAAATATGAGGGTAAATAATGGTCTCTTGCTTGGTCGTATATATTTTTTTGAAGGCGTTACAGTAAACCCTCGATTTATTGGACCCCTATGTAAAGGATTCCGGTTTTAACGGACATTACGAATAATAATATAGTATTTTATCCGTTAAATTGAGGGTTAACTGTATATGTTGTTGCTCAACAGTTAAGCACGTATCATGCGCCTCTGAAATCCGTTTTGAAAGAGGGACAAACTAAAAAGAAATTCAGGAAATGCGATTTTTCACATGGATCATACATTAAAGCTGGGTAAAATACTCAACAGCCTTGCACAATACGTGAATTAGATAGTATTTTGACATTATTTTAATATTACCTCATTTGAGCTGTGTTCTTGCTAGTATTCTCCGTTTGTTTCACGTCGTTTGCAGTAATGTTTCTTCTGCATAAGATTATAGCCGCGTAGATGAAAACTAACGCAATGAGAGAAATGGTCGTGTAGAACACTGGAAAACAATGAATTCAGTTTGAAAACAAACAAACTATGTAGGAGTCGTGTTGCTTTAGCTAATTATGTTATCACAACAACCAAGCAGTAAAAGTATTCTGTCTAAAAGTAGGTCAACAGACCCGAATTCTCCTCAGTATTTGTCGGTCGTTTACCGACTGAAAGGAAACCCAAAGGTTACTAGTAAAAATTTCAAGCAACGCATAATCGTGATAGCATATCGCACGAATCAACGATTAAATGGTGGAGCAAGATATGGTAAACTACAGTAAAATTGTTTTTAAGACGCTAAGGTCCAAACCACGTTCAGAATTCGATCACTTCTGATGTCTACGTGTCTAGGAATAATTGTTCATATGTCATACATTTTAATTTAGTAATTTTGAGATGAATAATAATAATAAATTTTCAAAATGTTCTCGGATTTCGACCTTATCCTTCCATATCACCACCCAGTAAGAGTTATTGAGTTTTATATAACATGAAGTATGAATAATATGAATCAAATAAGATTGAAGTAATATATATTTGTTTGCATTGTCATGTGTCAGGGTATATAGACGGTTGCATCATTTTGACATAAAATAATATTTTGATTATTATCGAACGTCCTTCATTCTATTAAGTAAAAATAAGTTCTACTTCATGAACTGGTCAACATAGTGAACCCATTCAAAGAAAGGTTCAAGGCTGAGTGTTATTAATTATGTATATTCCACCCGTTTTGTGACAGATACTGTAATTAGAATTTCTGTGATGCTTATCTTCCCGTCATTTCCGATACAATACTGAGAATGAGAAGTAAAAGTTCAAGCCGCGCTCAATCTAATGTACCTTGGAGCTTCATCATGTTATTAAGTGGTTACGCGTTCAAGTTCCATCATGTTCAGTGTCAGTCAATGTAGTGATGCTCATTAGGCACGTGTTCAGTTTGTATGTACTAAGTTGTAATTTTTGTGGCGTATATTTTTTATCAGGCGTTCGATCTATGCAGTAATACACTCCCATGGGACTTTAGTGCTAGTTCAATATTCTAAAGGCAATTTTTCATGTATGTATACGGAAATCTCCAATAAAAACAGTACGGATTATGCAGTACGATAGGTTTCTCATATTTGTTGATTATTTTAGGTTTCTCGTAAAGAATGCAAATAAAACATTTATCTACATTACTACTGAATGGGCGTAAAGAGAAATTCAAACTCTTTTCCATAAATAATTTAACACGGCAATGACAACTTCAGGTATTTGAATTCTTCTACAGCATTCTACGGTAATTGCAATCGTTGAAAAAGAAATCTTTTACATGCCAAGTAAACAGTGGTGATAGTTATTTTAGATTTTCAAGGAATTTCCTTCATAGCTTCATAGTTCTGACGCTTGACTGTAGTATTTGCATTCAATACTAGCTTGAATAATTTATTACCAGAACCATTTGACAGCATTTCAACCGTTTAGTTCAGGCTGCATCATAATAAAACTATAATATCTATTATTATTGTAAATTCTACCTAGAATAATGCTTATGGTTGATTTTTTATAACTCAGATTAAACTAATAACGATTTTCAATCATGATACGTTTACACAAGGTCGTTCAAGAAGCATTAGTATAAGTGTCATACATAATGGAAATATAATAAATAGTATTTTAAGGTTTCGTTATGAATTAATAATATGATGATCACGTGATGAACTCGTATATCAGAAATAAAGTTTCAGATTTATATATGTTTGATAAGTGCGATTAATTGGTAATGTAAGGCGTCTGTAATGAAGATATATTTCTTGGATTGTTTGATGTGACATTAATAAGTAGAGGCTTAAAAACTACTATTGATTGAAATGTAGATGTTTATCGATTGAAAACGAAAATAAATATACTTAACCTCCTAAAATCATTCTCTATAGCTACTGAAACATATTATTACTGAAGTACGAACTTCATTGAGCTAGTTTATATATAATTGGTCATTTGGTCAGATCTCCCTTAAAAGGATTAGATCGGCAATATTGAGATGTATCCTGAAAGCGCTGTTTCAATGGCAATACTTTGTTTACCTACAGGAAAATACAGATATATGATTGCTGTAAATTCACAGTAAGTAGTCATTCTAAAGTTTTATAGATTCACCCTTTGGTGAACTATTTTCCCCCTAAGAATTACTGGTCCAAAAAAATGCACACCCAGAGACCCTAACCGTAATGATCATCTTGTTCTGTATAAAGAAACTTATCAATACGAAGACATGATATTGAAATCAATATGACATATTGTTGTTCTAACTCTGCTATATATGAACTTTCAATGCATACTTACTCATTCTTCCCAACGTAATATATCCGTTGTCGTAATCGTTCTGATCAATTTTAACGTCATTAATATCCGTGGTGTCGTTCGGTAGGGTAGACATTATGCTTTCTATGACCGGTGCCATGTTGATGAAATTGAAATTGAAACGTTCGAAATTGAAACTTTCGATCGTCTGCTATTCTTTAGTCTCGATAATTTTCTTATTGTGAATTATTGCTAAACATATAAAACATATGACTTGATATTACGAATCTATTGCGTTCTAAGAAAGTCCTACTATTTCAAACATGCTGACATCTTGCTTACAAACAAAGCTTAACACTCTTTACCAGTTTAAACTCATCTGCTATCCGTTCGCGATAAGATCGTTGCTCGCTATTTCTCCACTTGAACTTTATTTACTAAACACCCCTTTCTAAATAGGTAGATATATGGCGCCAAAATGATGAAATCGTGTTATTGTTCACCACTAATTCAGCGGCTATCTGAATGATTGCAATCCGTTTCTGCACAGGTATTGCTTTACAATGGGAAACAATTAAAATGGAAACCGCTCAGGAAATTCCGAGGTAACGGATTCTACAGTAACTGCATACGTTTGTGCATGTATAGAATTCTACTCCCTATACAAGTATTCAACATTAGCTATTCAAGCTATTGTTACTCATTAAATCGATGTATAAGATATACAGTACAGAAGTTACATAAGGGATAGTTCCGAAGGCAGAACTTAATATCAAACAAATGGTTTTTATGTGCTCTGTTCGAAACTTCTACTAACGTCCAGTAATGGCTGTATAATAGCATTCATAAACCTTCGTAACATTTGCAGAAGATAATCTGACTGCTAACTATCCCGTCTGATATATAAGTCTACTGACTGTCGTTATGTTCATTGCTCTTTATCCAATATTCTCGTCTGTTCCATGTTAATGGTAGCAACGTGATGAGGAGTAATATATTGAATATAGTCATGTTTCAATATGAAGGCTGCGATAAATAGTTATTTTTCTTCAATTCTTCGAGGAAAATTTTACCCTCACATCCTCGCCTTAAGCTATTCCTTAGCTATCTGCATGGAGTGTTAATAAAAGTATTGAGTGGACTCAGAGCTGGATTAAGATTTTGCAAGCTGATGAGCAACTGTAAGGCCCCTAGTAATATGTTATTCACGTTGCAAAATCGGTCTGGGATGATAAAATATTCATGTATATAGTAGTGTAATTTGCCGTAGTATATTTACAAAAAAATTGTGATATTCATTGCTCACAATCACTTATACAGTGTACTTTGATTCAGCATTTACAACTGAGATAACATTGGTTGCAATTCATAAAACCTGAACCGGTACTGGACTGGAACTAATGATCAGAATCGATCAGGGACAATTTAGTCACATTTTTCTTCCGAATTATACAGTCTGCCTCTGCGCATTTGAAATCAAAATTACTAACCCTTGTACTAAATACTCGTTGCTCATAACTTGTCTATAATAAATACTAAACTTTGGCTTAGGTTTGCTCAAGGTTAATCGAAGATACAACTAATGAGTCGATGGCAAACTTACAAAGGCGATCGGAAATCATAAATTAAAATCTTTCCGCATTCAAACAATCCGATCAAGGCCAAACTGATTTCCTAATGTTCTGTGGCAGCAATAAAGCTTACAATTACTCGCTTTCGACTTTCGTATTAGGAAAGGAAAGCAAATTCGTCCTTTTTCCTTCCATTGATTTTTCGCAGTTTAATTAAAGACAGATATGAATTAACGACCCACTCGCCCTTGTACATACATTTATTGCATATATTACATCACTCAGAGAGCTCGATAGGAACTGTCAGTCGTGTAAAAAACAGAGATATCGTTGTTCACGCTAATGACCACTGAACCTAAACTAGCGAAATTTGATGAGAAGATATTTATCGGATTAGTTTTACGCCTTTAGCCAAAGATATATTTACACGGGCGATTCGAGACAGGAAATCGCCATTTACCTACAGTATTAGACCTGCAGATCATTGAGCCGTTCCACCTTAATCCAAATTGTGCACAACAAAAATCTGTCAAACACTTTAGAAAAGCTTTAAAAGACGGAATTGCTGTATTCCAGACGGTAAATTGAAATCCGAGGGCCTTCCTGTCTACTCTACAGTAAGAAAAAGCGAACTATCCTGATACACCGTCAAGGTTGTTAATCCTTTCCGAGATCATAAATTCGAACCTTCCAAATCCAAAGAGCAGTGAATGACTGAAAAATCATTATTGCTCCGTACGGTATCAAACTATAGAAATCTACATTCCCGTTATATTCATAAGCTGGATTATGAAATGTTTAGGTTCGGGTTGTAAATGGATGGAGTGTTCAGGTTCGGGTCCCATCCAATCATTTGATACATGAAAATATACTATCCAGAATCCGTTAAATCCGAAACACTTCCGGTACAAGGTATTTTGGGGTTGTATTATGTTTTTTATCATCTTTGGTCTCAGAGAAATTCCCAGGGGATATTATTTTAGAGTGCCATAAAACGTCACTCAAAGTCCTTTCATATTAAGTAAGTGTTCAAGTGACAAATAAATTGAATAAGCAAAATATTATCCTTTGACTTCGTTCGATCTTTTACCACAGGATTAGTCGTAATTTCGTGTATCAGAATATCAGATTCTATTACAGTAGTGCCTCAGCTAAAGATATAACTACTGTATATGCAAGTTTCAAAGTACGGTAAAGTTTATTTAATAAATCACAAATACTAAGGCATTGAAATTAAATATCATTTATTAATCAATATATTCGACTACTGTCTTGTTAGTCTTTGAGGTACTAGCACATTATAATCGCCTTCAAACGCGGCTAACTGAATCAGCGGAGCAGATACCCACAATGTGGCAATGTGTTGGTTTGCTTTCGATTTTTGTACCTCTTATATGTATTAAACGGTATGAGTTAGGTCCCTATAATTACTGATATGTATCTATTGTGATTTGATGCTATCACAAGGCCTAATGGCCAAGTTGGCACCATTCCTTACCAGTGACTCTTTGCAAATCCCATTGTTCTTTCCGTAATAGAACCAACTATAAGGGTAACTTCCTGAAGATAAGTTTATTTCCTGTCTTATTCTCAATAGCGACTACAGTACCCCGCCTTTTTCAGAACAGAACGCCTTTTTACCACGTAAGCCTTTTTAATCCTCAAACGTACGGCCACTTGCAACGCGCGTTCTAGCTTCCTAAGTGGAATTCCGATATCCCTTTGGAGTGGACATTGTACTGTACATATTCATATATGTAGTGCTGTGTGTATTGGCTCGATGACCTAGTTTCTGATCTGACGTCATCATCGCCTGTGTATTCGGTTTTCATGATTCTATCTGAATACTAGTTGATTGATAACGGTCTAATTATTTTGTATTGTCGAAATGAGACGCCTTAAGACGTGAACACTTAAGAAATAAAATCGTAGAAGGAATAGTTCAACGCATTCTACTTATTTTGAAAGCTCGAAGTCACCTAGTTGTACCAAGCGATGTTTCCCTATACACACTCTATCAAAACAAAAAAATAAACCCAGTACAAGTTCCTCCAAAGCAAACGCTCGTTATAAACCCTCTTCAAACGTGCATAAAATGGGGGAATGTACCTGTTACTTCCAGCGATGGGAAGCGACATTTTGATGTACATATACACCTTCTAGATTGGTTAATATATAACTCAGTCACTTTGGATTCTTCGGATTTTGTCCGTTATTTTAGAAATCCGTGGAACCGGGCTAAGGCAAATTGAGGGTTCACTATATACGTTATTTGACTGGAAATAATTCTGTATGCAGTGTTGATTCATCATGATAGTCTATTTCAAGATATATATAAATATTTTCCTTTGAAGGTTTCCCAAAAGTGTTTGAGCTGTCTACGAATTTCTCTCTATCAACACTTCTAACACCTGGGGAATACAGTTTCCCTCCCTCTCTCTCTATATATATATGTGTGTGTAATGTGTACTTGATATACAGCACTGTATATAATTCTTTGACTCAAAACATCAGTAACTGAATAGTGATAGATGAAAAAGCAATGGACAAATTGGCTAACGTAATCTAAGTTCTAACTCGACAAACTAACTGATGCTACAAACTTGTGCTGAGAATTACTGAAATATAGAATAGTTATCGAAAAGAAGAGTGTCAGATGTTTTGGCGGGGTCGCAATTCCGATGCTTTCCATATGCGCTATTTTCCATAGATACGCTACCGCATCCCCTATATACAACTTTCCCTCTACTTTTTCTAACTAATGAGCTAAACTTTTGAATGCTTGAGCAAAAATATTCTAAATTCAAAGCTGCTGTGCGGCATTCAAACTTTCATGCAGTGAAGCGGAAATGTGCGTAACCTCATCATTTTTGCGGGGGCCGGTCTCTGATTTGGGAAGTGACAGAAATATATTCGCAGAACCAATTCAGCTTGAAGGGAGCGTTGCCCACGTGGAATAGAATGTGAGGCTATACTTTCTATAACTCAGACTTGGTGGCTATGAATAACAAAAGCATCAAACTGAGATTGAAATAACTATGCATGCTATCGAAAAATCAACTATCATCGCTCTATCGCTATTATACCTTGATAGACGCACATTCATGAGCACGCACTATATCAATGACTTCAAATGATAAGTTCACATCGTTAAGTGTGATTCAAACATTATATACCGCAATCTGCAGTTCTTTCGTATGTAATTATTTCATGAATGATCGGTCTTTCGTAGCAATATTAATTATGTAATGAGATCATCTACCAGGGATAGAAAAATAGTTAATGCTGTGCCCTAGTTAATCCTGTGAAAAATAAAATATCGTCTTTGTTTATCTGGCTACTTGAGTCAAGTATTTAACGATAAGCACTTAATTCGGATTCTCATTAATTAAGTACTTCAATAATTTCACAGAAAATATTACCTTGACTCACTAATAGATATATACGCATGATGTAGTTGTCCCTCATTACAAAAATCGAATACATGCTATTTGTAGCGTTGTAAATGGTACAATCCAGCAGCAACTTATGCCAGAGTAGTGTTTTGAAGGCATCGCGTATAAGCGTCATACAATTTAATAGGGAAATGCGTTCAGTTTAAATGTTGATACTTACAGAGAAATAAGTTCTATATTGTAAAATGTAAACTATAATCTCTTTCCAGTTACAGAACAAGGAGGACGTTTTAGCTAGAATAATGTAACGAGAATTCACTTGATTTCTATTTACCCTGACAAAACCTTTCATTTTCATGTAAGCATCTTTCCTCGGGCGCTGGTCCCATAATTACATGTACGCTCACTTAAGCTTCCATTCTATGAAATGATAGAAACCTGCATTACCCCACATCCTACCCGCCGCAAGATTTTATTCCAACTGCTAGAACTTAAAATAGATATGCATAATAAATTGAATTGCAACGGGCAATTGCTAAAGTTGTCATAGTTGTCGTATTATGCATCATTTCTTAGTGTGAGCATGGTTTCCTTAATTTGCAAATATCAGATTTCTACTTTAGTCTGAATCATATCATGCTGACTATTCAAAAGATCAAACTAAAACCTATTAATTACTCAGTTCAGTTATAACCGATTTTCTTCCTCTTGCCTGCGAAAATATGCAAAATAAACGATGTGGCTTTATACTGAAAGTTCGGAGACTGCTATATACTGTACCCATCATTATACTCTCGCTATGCACCAAGCCATAGCCGACATAAGAAAAATCTTCCAAAGTTCCAGCCACTTAGTGGAGTATTGCGAATGAGTTTTGTTTATGTTANTCAAATTTCTAAAGAGAATCACATTGAAATAATGAAACAGGGCAATGTTCAACTTTTATCAGAATATGATGTTGAAATTACTCATGAAAGAATAAGTGAACAAGTGGATTTTAGACCTTTGCAACCTAACGCTATGTTAGCTGTATGCCGTAGACTCGGCATGAAATGTGAATATTTAAACGTCATACCTACCGTAGAAGAGATGAAAACACCCAATCATACCAGAAAAATCACTGCTGTTGGAAATTGCTTTTTCAGATCGTTGTTGTACGCTCTTTCTGGAACTGACAGAAATTACAGACTTGTGAAATTTGAAATACTGAAATATTTGAAATATAATGAAAGCATCCAATGATATGGTGACAGCAAAGTGATCATGTTTCTGATTGTAACTTTGTATGAAAGATCACAGGATTTTCTTGAAAAAGCGAGTCCAAAATTATATATCCTGCTTGCAAGTCTGCTGTTTTACCTGTTCCTGATGGTTCTCACATTGCTGTGCCACATCCCTCATCTGGATATGATGAGTCTTTATTAAGTAACAGACCTTCCTGTGCTGATGAAACTGACGTCAGTGCTGTTGACTTGAAAATTCAGCTCATGTTATTGACATGTATCTGTGTGTAGCACATATATAGTTTGCTGCTAAACACACGCAAGTTAGAATGTAGATGATACACTTGATTGATGTGAACTAAGCACGGTGATGCAAGTAGTGATAATGTGACAACTTTACAATTGACAACAATGGGAGTTCTGCATAATTGTGTACAATTCTAGTTACTGATAGCTAGCCCGTGTATTGGTAATGGAACTTTCGTCCTGTCTTTTTTTATCGTAATTACATTTCCTTCAAATGAAAGATCAGAACAAATCTAATTATAGGAATTGGAATTAATTAATGGAATGGAATTAAATCAAACTCATTTTGAATGCAAAATGTTTAATATCTCTTGGGCCATTAAACGTGATATCTTCTGAATCAGTTTACAGCCGCCAATCAGATTATGTGCAGTTACCTAGAGCAGTTAAAAGAAGTGAAATCAATTTCTTTATCTTATAAAATTGTAAAAATCGGCAACTGTATGTGGCTGTTGTGGCTATGATCGCAAGTAGACGACAAGAATTCAGCAAGCAACTGCAAATAACGTTCCATAAATTATCCGTTTAGTTGCTTATTGAAAACATATATCAATTAAAAATATGAACCTTAACCTTAGAGGCTTAGAAGATCTAGCGCATTAATATTCTCGCGCTTTGGGTCATTATCACATCACAGTACCTCTAGTTCCGGTTTACTTATTTAAATATTTACAAATTTTAATTAGAGTAACTCTAGAGTCTCTAGATTCTGGAACATTGTACTGTACTGTATTTGACTGACTATGTGCCCATTAAGCTGAACATTTACTGAAACAATTTACTGAGTATAATTATCTGGTGCTTAGTCCTGCCATCTATCTATCTCCAACCAATGTAGTATGTCTGTTGTCAAATACATTGACGTTATCTTTAAAGCCTATGCACATTCTTTACCGAAATGCAATCCGATCCTATTTTCGTTCCACCCAGATAGTTAGTTAACGCTTCTTGCAAGTCCACATTCCACGTTTTAATAGAATGCTATACAACTGGCCATTTATACTTTTAATATTATTGTACTTTCATTAATTGGCGTCATATTCCGTCAGCTGAACGAATAGATATTTCGCATTCCTGGGCGAAGATGAAATACCTCACCAATGGTCCAGTAGATTAACGATAAATCTCAATTGTCAGCTATATTGTTTTTCTCAAGAGATTTAAAGTTGTGATAATTTCATTACATCTCGCTTGTAATTGTAATGGTCGCCAGGAGAGTGACAGACGCCATACAGGGAATATGAAATTGACGGACGCTATGTGGCGAGTATTTTAGGACGCCACAAATCCACCGATTTATTAGAACTCCCGTAAAACGGGTGTTCTATTGTAATCGTTGACGAAAAATATACGAGGTTGCCATACATCATNGCGCTGCTCTATTTAATTTGGGGGTTAATTAATATTTACCTCGTAAATATCTTATTGTTCTGGTTCACTGATCAGTACTATCGTTACCATCGTTATCTCTTTTTGTTGATGAAGTCAGTGTTGTTTTGTTTACTGTATCTTTATTATTATTATTTCTGATAGTTGCATTACTTAAATCACAAATGACATTGGAAGTTCAACAGTTAATCACGTAGCTAAAGAAATTTGAATATTAGAACCACTTCCCTTGTTTTGTCTGGTTCATTTCAAAGCCAAACAGGAGACGTACTAACCCAGTGATCTTTCTTTTTTATCAGAATATCTGTCTAGTTTAAATTCGACAAGACGTGAAAGAAATGCTATAGGGAGTAAGGACTTGCTTTCAGCATGCATCCACAATTACAGCTTCTACTTGCAAATATCAGAAGAGAGTATCAGAATATCAAGTTTACTGTTTACAGGTACTTTTATATTTGCTCCCTAGTGTGTACACATGTGCTTGATGTAATTTTTCAGCATAACAACTCTTCACGAGTCGGAGATCACCATGTGTTCATTTATTTCTCAGGACTGCTTTTAAACTGAGACGGTTTCAATATGAATTAAAGTTGGAGAAGTTACGAATTGCAAATGCTTTGAAACTTCTCTCATTGCCACTTGAAGGTGCAAGTGTCAGGTCAGTGTCTTTATATTATTATATTTTTTCTTTAATCTGTTTATACTTAAGTATAGATTGAGTCGACTTGAGGCAGTGGTCACTGACCTTTTTTGGAGTGAGCCCATGTGCAGATAGTTTACAGAGAAAAATATTCATTATCGAATAACTTGATTAATAGATACAAACTTTATGAAATGATCAAAACCACATGCTAGAAAGATGTTTATATGGAAATGTTACTCCTGATGCATTACTGTGTCTTCTACTAATATATATCAATAAATTACAGAGAAACATATCAAACTAAATATTTTGTTTCAATTTTCAGCCCTGAATTTGCTCATCCTATAAT
>QXVX01008318.1:7557-26796 GCA_013436065.1 Halocynthia aurantium
TAGGGATAGGCAGGGTTACCATTTCGTGATTATTTCTAAGAAAAGTGCTTATTTTGTCTTAGAAACATGAATGACTCGTTCGCGTTTTGCGTACAAAGCTTCCGTTGAAACGAGGTAGCGGCTCTCATTTGTACGCCTAATGCTAACTAAGTTACGCTTGTTAATCACTCCGTTACACGTACCACATGCACATGCACATAGGCGCGATAGTTTTTAGACCCGTGCTTATTTTTAGCTCTAGGTAGATGGTAACCCTGACTATAGGTGTAGGTGATGTCGGTAATGCAAACTGTGTTTATAATCCCTTTGTTAGCAAGTTTTATCGGTTAAGTCTCTGTGATGTAGTTAATGTTACATGGATATAAGCTTACTTGTATAAATTGTCTCAAGAACTAAGACAGTGTACTGTATGCAGAGTATTGGTGATGTCGGTAATGCAAATTGCATTTATAATCCTTTGTTATCAAGTTTTATTGGTTAAGTTTCCGATACGACATGGGCTGTAGGTATTGTTGATCGGATATCTATCTGTTTCCATATCGAGAACATGTTGTATACTGTCATATACCTTACTGCTATATTTTCTTACTGTACAAGTCAGACCTGTTATGTGTCATATATCTTACATTTTTCTGTCTAAGCTGCTGTCCGACCACATCTGGTATAGAGGATAGGTTACCTTGTACTAAATAAATAATTCACAGCATTAAGCAGCAACTATATTACCAACATTCCTGTATTATCAGTCAGTTGAACCGCAGTCTACAATAACAATTATGTCATGATCCGCGCCTTCATTTAGTCTCAAAATATGTTTTCTTGGAAGAACTCCCTTTCAACGGAAAACCTGTTTTTCGTCAACTTTTTCTTTTTGTGGTTTCTTTTCAATTTGGATCCAATTTTGTGATGTGGGAGTGAAAGCAATTTACTAAATTGAAATTGAATCTTGTGATGGAAACCGTTGAAAGGAAATATTTAATATTAAATGCGAGCAGTGCCGCGTAGATCTAGTATTAATACAACCTGGCACTGTCTGAATAAGTCTTTAAATGACTTGTAAGCATCCAATCGAAAATCGAAAATAAAATAGTCAAGTAATTTTTTCTCGACCTCCAAGGAGTGTTAGAGTGAGCTCCTCGGTATTTGTTTGGGGAAAATAACGCCACGACCTGTACTGGGAGTCAAATTTGGTTCAAATCGATTTGAATCTGAGGCCTTTTCTGGTTTCGATAGCTTTCATTTCCAACTCCAAGGGCTTTAATGGAATGTCATTGTCAGTGGCGTCGAGGGAAGGTACCATTACTACCATGCCTCAGGTACTGACACGCCATGCCACGTTATTATCATTACCAGGTTTATTTACTTAGTAAACGTCAATGCTTTGAACAATAAAGTATTTTGCAACCACACACAACGCATGATGTGAGGCCTCGCCCAAATCTCTGCTCCAAATCTGTCAACATAAATTCAAACCATCAAAAATGCGAAGTAAATCTGACTTGAACCGTTAAAACTCTCGCGTCGTCATAAGATTTCAATGAAAAAGATAATTATTTCTTGTAGCTTAAGGAACATGACTGACTGGTTGGTACAGTACAGTAGTAAGCTTTAACAGTGGACGGTTCAATAAGTTAAATAAATTGAATCGAAAATCGAATGGGTTGTTCATATTTGGTATAAGTGAAAGGGGTGGACTTCATGCTTAATACAACAGTATAGTGTATGGCTTATTACACCATAGCGCAACTCATACTGAGCTGAGCTGCAGTGAATGCTGATCTTTTCTTTATTTAGCGCCAACTGTCAACAAATATCATATGTATGTTAGTAGTTACTATGAAATATATGCGGATGCGCGACATTTTATATCAGAGGCTGTAAAAAATCTCAATTTGTATTCCTGCAGTTTGACCTGTGCTGTGCTTATATGGATATTTCAATGGATGGGGTTCATAGCTTTTACCAGATTCTCAATGGGGACCATGACATGAAAAAGGCCACTGTTTTAACTAAATCTACCCGTCGCAGTATATCCGCCAACGTTCCGTAGCGCTCTATCCGCCATTATTCCATTGAAATCCTCAAGCTAAATGTCAACATTGTTCACGCTCCAGTTAGTTTCCAATAACAACGGACATGGTTCATTTGATATCGTGTTATTAATAAACGCCACACGAATCTTCGACAGCTCCTAATCCAAATCTCGTTCAATTAAGTTTTCAAATAACTTATCCGGGACCTTCAGCGTCTCATGTACGGTTGGACAGATTTGAACCAAGTTTCGTGTTGTGTCTCGGGTTTCGGTTATTTTTTTTAAATGTCCCAAATAGAACCCAGGACGATTCTAACGCTCCCTAGTGGCCGGGTAAAAATTATTTAATTATTCTATTTTCAAGTGAATGCCTACGCTGAGTTCTTTAAGGCTTACCCGGACAGCATCGGGTGTTTTCGCTAGTATAATAATGAACAATTAACAAATGCGAGTTCTGCGAGTGGCTTGCTCCGTATGATTTCTATCTTGCAAAATTTATTCCTAGATTTATCCCTGTTACAATAAACGCTAAACCTGTGATGTTTATATCATTGGCCTTATGGTAGAATTGTTTCGTTCAACGCAATTTCCAAGAACCTATCAACGACGTTAAGTGGGGTTACCTGCTGTATATCTCATTCCATCCTTCACTCTCTGTCACTTTGTAATTTGATGCACAGGCATACTGGGCATGTATTATTTCGTCACACTACAAGTGAAATCTGTGACCTTCGATCGGTTTCAATGTCATATTTTTAGACATTTGATACTTCGTTCCATTACGAACGAATTACGGGTTGATTCCGGGGTTGATTTGTGATCCCACCCGCCATTTATGTCCAATGAGAACCGGTGTTTACGTCGCAAGTTTCCTCTTTAAACTAGTTATTATTTACCGGCTCTTTCGTCATAGGTGTGAGTAATATTGGAATCATTGGTGGGCAAAGAAATTTCGTATGTTTGAAAATTATTCATCCGTATTGTGGCTTATGTCATTTTCCTGCGCCTATGTTTTATATTCAGATAGATTAGTGTTTTCATTTGTGCGGAATTTTAGGCAAATCAAATACTTTGGCCCCAAAGCAAGGAGTTACCTATGCTGGAACCTAAAATACACCTCAGATTTTTAGGAATTGACTTATACGCCGGGATATACGTTAGTATACAGTACTTCACAGTGTTGTATAGTGACCGACTATTCGTTCCATATACACACACACTCATTCATTCATAATTGGTTGCAGAAACAACAGCACCATCTGGTATCTATTTCCTAACAATGTTATGAAAACGTTTTCAATTGTTTTTTAATAATCATCCGGGCAATAAATGTTGTAGTCAACACGTTGTCAAGCTAATGAGTGACATCATAAAATCATTTCATTGCGTCATAAATGAAGGAAACCGCTTGTCGCTGATAGGCCATTGTATTTTCTTGGCTTTATTTATTGTCGTTGATTCAATTGACGTGGGATTTATTTATGCTGATTGTCCTAGTTCCCCTAGTTCCCAAGTTTCTATTGGTTGCAGGGGCGTGTGGGTGATGGGTTTATGTGTGGTTGCTACTATGGAAAAGATAACATATATGTACAGTATGGTTTAAAGACATTAGGAAATAGGAATAAGAAAAAGCTTATATCTATGTAACATTAACTACTTCACAGAGACCGATAAAGCTTGCTAACACTTGGAATATAACACACAGTTTGCGTTACTGACATCACCAATATCACACCTACAGTACAGTGCCTTAGTTCTTGAGACAATTAATACAAGTAAGCTTATATCTATGTAACATTAACTACATCGCAGAGACTTAACTGATAAAACTTGCTAACAAAGGGAATATATTTGCATTACCGACATCACCAATATCACACCTACAGTGCAGTGCCTTAGTTCTTGAGATAATTAATGCAAGTGTGAGTTCATTTCAAATATTCCTGAGTGGTCAAAATTTAGTTTTTGAGATAATTTATACTAAGGAGCAAACAAAACTGGTAACTGCATATGTTCCCCGTTAGATGATAATCGAATATTATTCCTGGGGTTGTATTTGAACCATTTGCCTTATTAGTCAAATGAAACAGCATCGCCTTGAAATAGATTAAATTAAAAATATCGCCAGAGCAGATAACCAACCTCCTAGTAAGCATTTCTGGTAACGAGGAGTGATATCATTACTTTGACAAATTACCTTCACAATTTGGTCGTCATAACTATGAAAACAATGGGAACGGGACAACGCGGTAACTCTGTAAAAACAATTTTATTTGAAATGAATTGAGACGTAGCAAACTAATGAACAGATTCTTGAATACGGCAGGTGCGATAAAGTAGGACGGATCGCTATGAATTAATTGAGTCAATTAAGAAAACATTGTGGTATTACATGTAATCAAACAATATCTTAGGCCATATTCTCACAGTTACATTTTTTACTGGTCCGTAAAGGTCGGGATTGGATTTTTAAAGCGTTAATTTCTTTCCGGTCCGTAATTCTTACGAGCAAGTATTGTATATATCAGATGTATTATATATGCCAACGTATAAATCCACCCTTGAATTTCTGAGGTGCATTTTAGGTTTTAGCCCATATTTGCTGGATAAGTCGACCCCCAAAAATAAAGCAGCACCAATTCCATCTAACTATAAAGAATTTGTATGTGTTAACCAGCAGCATAGCATGCAAGTAGTATATAAAACTTGGATCTTTCATACAAGTTGTGGTACAAGACTAACATGATAGAATTAGAACACTACTATATGGATATAGGCCTGCTGGTAGTGTATAATATATTGTACAAATTTATGTCTGGTGTATTAATCGACCAATCGATTTTTAGCGATTTTTTAGCTTGCAAGTAGTATATACAACTTGGAAAGTTTGTCAGAAAAAAAGTTTGTACTCTGTGTTTAAATTCCTTTCGAAGGCTCTTGTTTTTTTTTCAAACTATGAATGTAGGAACATAAAAGTAACCTCTTGCACCCAGTTAAAATTTGAAATAGGTTTGAAATAATCAAAGATAATTGATTTGAAAGCTAGTAAGTTTGAAAGTTCATTCGTTTTTGAATAATGCAGCTTCCTCGTACGCACTTATCGTCTATTTCGTTCTACGGCTGTAATTATCTTCCCGTGTCTGACTCTCTTAGACGAAGAATGGTTTTAACACGAATATCCAGGCATTAGCTGTGTTTACATAAAACTGACTTCAAAACGCGCTTAAAAGGTTTTCACTCCGTCGAAGAATTAACTTGAAAATAGAAATAAATCGCAAAATGTTTAAAAATCAGTCGCCTGTGAAATGTCAGACGAAAAACATAGTGAAGGTCTATGGAGTATTGAAGTTTATGAAACCGCCTCTGTGTTAATAGATTTCAAGAAAATTAGTTCAAGTTTGTAATTCTGGTTTCCTGGTTCGGGATGGTAATGGAAGTAGTTACTGACGGCTTGTAATAGCTTCTGGATTAAGTATAATCAATATAAGAACATGCTTAGGGNAGTTACTGACGGCTTGTAATAGCTTCTGGATTAAGTATAATCAATATAAGAACATGCTTAGGGTGTCAAGCAGGGAAGAAAGGGTAATCACGAAAAAAAACCTCCTATCAGAGCCCTTAATAAACGAACATCCAGAGTCAGAACTAAACAATTGTTTCAGCTGTGGTGTCTTTATATCAGTGGTTCTTAACCTTTTTTTCAGCACCCCTTTCACTGATATTTGCTTGGGCCCCCTAAGCTTGTGCTATACTGATATTAGTGAAAAAACGCTACCTCGATCTGCGCCGGGATCTCCTAAGTCACAATACCAAATTTGATTCAAATGGGTTCAACCGTTTTGTTTTGTATAGCTTAAAACCAGCGAACACATATTAGTTAGATAATAAATATGAGCAACCAGGATTCTGACTTAACTCAATCCTAACCCAACCCTTAACATATATAAGCAATCGGTAAGGAGCAAAAAAATACGGAATTATTGATATTTATTTAAATTTTCTACTTCTTCGAGTCTTAGTATCTTGTCAATTAATGGAGGCTCATGGGGGCACTATTGTTGGTATTGGGCTTCGTTTTTATATTTAACTTTAACTTGTATGAATTGTCTCAAGAACTAAGGCACTGTACTAAACATTTCTGCTATATTTGTGACATTTGACTGAAGTTTAGTTTTCCGGACAAACATTGCTGTCATTGAATTTCTATTGTGCGGGTAATAAATAAAGGGGTTCGTTAATAGCACCCCAACCCCTACATTATGTTTCATCTCTCTGACTTGAACCATTGTTTAATTTTTTCTTACATTTTTTTCTCTCGACCGAATCGAACTTTCAAAGTAAAGTGTTGTCAAACGCTTTTGATTATGATGTAACAAACACAGGTGATTTGTATCAAAACATGCCATTTACATGAAATTCGACCTTCAAAGATTTTAACGTTAAAACTTTGAAACCTCGCGTTTTAACCAATGAGCATAGATGCTTTGAGACACCGTCTATATATAGTGAAAGGCAGTTATTATGATCTTCGGTAAAGTTATCAATCGGTCCCAAAATCTACAACGTATGTTAATATTTGCTTGTGATGCTATTTCCATTTCTATATATTTCGGTTTATTTCGAGCACTGCGCATTCCACATATTGCATGCGAGGATAATGATAAGTTATGATTGTGTTCAATCAACCGAATAAACCATGGTAAGCCCATCATGATTACGTGAGATTACAAAGAACTTATTATTTCGAGTATAGACACCTGTCTAATACATCCGCCATTTTGTGTTCGTACGTTGTGGCGGATGTAGGAAATTAATCAGTGAAATTTTCCATCACGTAATACGCAGCGTTTTAAAAACGACGCACGAGTCTCCTGAGATTTGATATCATCATCATCATAGCCTGCTGCTACTTTGATAGTTTGTATGTAGATGATATCAGTACACAATTCTCTTGTTATATGCGAGAGATGCGTTCCGAGATTACTTTGCTTAGTGTAAATACTTAGTTCAATGGAGAATAGGGGATGTGTTTTGACAGCGACATACAATCATAGTTTTGCCACCATTTAATACCAAAGGACACAAATAAATTACTACAAAGCAATATAAGTTATGGTAACGCCCCAGGACTGACGCACCTTCCCCTGTCTGGGCCCTGTTAATTATTTCTGGTTTCTTTCATGGCCAGAGCATTCCCGGGTCTTTTCCGGGCTCCTAGGATATTTTTAAATTAAGCTGCCACGACCTGCGCCGGGAGACCCTAAGTCACGACACCGAATAACAAATAAATTAAACTCGTCTTTTATACATGTATATATTCGATCATTAAAACACATAGACAAGATAAACATTCGAAAGCAAATATGAATAAGCTATTTGACAGCGAAAATTAGAATTACATGAGATTCTCATCTCCGTGTCGTTGTATGTATAATCGAATGTTTATATACTTGCGTAAAACAGATGTTTAATACAGGGTAGCTTTCCAAATGTATCATGTTATAAGGAGAATTACAAATATCAACATATGACATATGGATAGTTCAATGTAATAATGAATATCTATGCAGTGTTGTATGGTAATAGTAACATAGGGATAAGTTATATTGTAATTGATAGTTCAATGTAATAAGACATATCTATGCAGTATTGTATGGTAATAGTAGCATAGGGATAAGTTATATTGTAATGGATAATTCAATTTAATAAGACGTATTTGTGCAGTGTTGTATTGTAATAGTAACAAAGGAATAGCATAAGTATGTAAGTTGGTATTTATTGAGGATGGGATGGTTGTCCAGGGTAACTGACCTCGCCTGAAGCCGAAAATACACTTGCGCCTGTCCTTCTTGCTTCCTAGTGACATAAGTCAATTTCTTAATCTGATTTGTTACCTGAGTTGCAGTTTGCCATTTACTTTGATAAAATTCGACCTTTCAACTCTCCCGGCACCGATTTCTTGACGTGCGATTCGCTTAATCACTTTATCTTGACAAAAAATTTAGTTTTCTGGTTCATATCTTGATTAGTTTGACAAGTTTTGACACTTTATTGATTTTCACTTCAACACATCATTTCTTTGATGATCTTAAACTGCAATTATAGAATTTGAAACGCTCCATTATAACCGTGACCATATAAACATCCGAATTCGATCAAGCTACTGTGCTGCATAGATATGGCCGCAGTTATGTTACTTTCCGATCGTATCAATGATATTATATCGAAGACAAGTAAACTCGGCCTTTTCCTTGTAAGAGTTTATACGACTTGCTGCTTGCGCCTCGTTTCTAATTACTGATATGTTCAAGTACAGTATATTCCTTATGAGCTGACTGTTTGCATTAGAGAAGTCACCCTGTCTCGATATTACAGTAGAATGACGTCACAAATGAGGATATATACAATGGTGTCTCATACTTCGTACTTGATCCGTTCCAGGAGCACGTTCGAACTTTGAATTGTTCGATTTTCGAATCAATTATCCCCATTACAAATAATGAAAAGTGAATTAATCCGTTCCTGGACTATAAAATATTTTCCTACGCACGAAGTTCGAACGTAGAAGCATCGGTCGAACTCCGAATAAAATTTCTCATTGCTTTAGCATTCGAAGTCTGGAACGTACGAAGTTATGGTTGTTCAAAGTACAAGGCAGTAGATATTTTTTGGAATGCGTCTCTTCTTCCCTGCCCAGCAGTATTACGTCATTTGCACACCCCGTTAATGACACTTGTGATCTTAATTACTATTGGCTTTTTGTTTTCTTTTCAATTATTACGGAACAAAACAATTTCCGTGACGTGAGAGGCAGACTATTGTTTTGTCACAGATCAAATCGTTTATTCCTTTTTATATATAGAGAAAGACAAGTGTACTTGTGCGCATACTCCGACAGTTTTTGAAGTAGATTTGAAGAGGTTGAAAATCCAACGCTCGCGTTCTAACCCCGATAATCTCATAATTCGTGTTTTATCCTCCAAAACTGTCTGGAATTTGATGTGATATAACTGTAAGGCTACGAAACGATCAATGTTTGCACTCCCTAAAATATTACTATTTGAAGCTAAAAGTCTAATTTAATTTATGCCGCTGTGTTTGATATGTTTGATCGAAATTTGCTCCCCTAAAACAGTATCACATATGAAAATGAAAGATTCTTATTTATAATTTTTGAACCACATACAATACTACTGGTGATCAAATTAAACTTAACAAATAGGATTTTAACTCAACACAAATGCTACTAGAAATTAAGCAATTACAAAAGTAGTACAGAAAAATGTGATGACAAATAAACAGTAAATTGCTCCAGAAACTTCTGAAGACACAATTCGCAAAACCAACTGATATGAACATGTGTTAAGCAACCGGACGAACACCGAAATTTCGGACGAAACTAAAGCATATTTATCACGATAGTTGAATGCCATCAAGTTCTGCTAGTTTATCTGTTGTTGCGCGACATTTTGAAGTACACCTAATATTCTTGCGCGACATTGAAAAACCGGGAATATAAAAATTCGTAAAGCGGGGACTACCCATGTTTACGTCAGTTCTTTTGTGATGTCATGAATGAGTTATTTGTATGGAGATAGTTGAAGTTGTTTAATGACGGCAGGCAATCAAAGAGTATTTGTGGGAGTGGTCAGTGGCTGAGTATGTGAGGAATCCGCGGCCAATAAGACTTTGTATTGGCCGATACCCGATATACATAATGTGTGGAGTATGTATTCAGGCGAATTAAAGTATTTTGATGCCGGGCGATGTGATATGGGAATTTCCTATTTGATGTAAAGCACAATAAAGCCTGCTTAGTCGATATTTGACAAGTTGTTATATGACGTAATTCAGGTGCCCATGTCAAATTGCTAGTACTGTACAGTATCTGTGTAACTTTGTGTACAAGTATCTGTAAAACTGCTGTACTACATCTTCCAAGTACTGTGCATCCTACTGTTGTGGCCATGGTAGCTTGTGTGGTACGCATCTATCTTATAGGATCATATACCTACAATTGGACTACAGTATTGGACTCTACATCATCCTTTGCATTCGTAACATTACTATAATTTTTACAGTCGCTATCATCGAAACAATTAATGAAATTACATTTTGATTTAATAGCAATAGGGCACTCGATTTCAACCTTTTCTTGCTAATGTCCATTCTGACTTGTAATTCACTTAGCTTCCTTCCTCTTGTAGTAGTTATAGGTATAAAAGTTATTCTGATCAACGAATTCAACTAACATGCATACGTACAGTTCCAGTGTTATCAGGATCACATCAGCATTCTTCCGTCTTCATTTCGACGTTACACTACATTACGTCATACTGTAAATTGCGTAATGACTACGTCATACCTATATTCTCCAACTATTAATATATTGCTAATGCTGTAAAAATAATAAACTATTAATTTCTACTTTTCCCAACCTGATCATTTCCCTACCAGCGATACGTAACACGCGCATGACGTCATCAAACCTATGACATCATTCCTGTTTCGTCACAATACCTTTCTGAATGCTATAACTACATTCAATATTGAATTATCATATCACATACTGTACGGACTTCAACGAACCGATATTACTCTGTACAGACTGCAACGAAATCTATCTCTCTTTCTTTCTCTTCCCGCCACTCCTCTGACGTCATCACGCTTGAGTTCCTTCACTGTCAACAGCATATCGTTTCGTTCGCGTAAGTAACTTTCGCTGCCGTGTAGAGAGGGTTTTCTTATCCGACCACGACCCAGACCGAAACGCAAACATTAACCCTCATTGCGCAGTTAGGATTATGCACTCGCAACATACGCGAATCATACGCGTAATGGCAATATAAATATATTAAAAAATAAACATCAATTAATAATAGTATTGAATATGAGAATATATGCTGTAATACCTCGCACTACGTTACTTTCGACCTACATTAAATTTGACCCTACCCTAAGTGAATTTTCGAGTCTCCACGATCACATATCTGTAATCTACTTCGCGGCTTGGTTACAAGGTTTTTGTATGTAAATTTGAACACCTAAAGCCCACCTTGGGGACCCTGATCTCTGTCCGACCCCTTAAGAGCTCACAGCGCCCACAGTGGGGCGGTACTACCCACTCTGTCACATGTTGCAATGTCACAAATATCCAATAAATTACAACATCTCAAATACAGATTTAGCAAGGGTTTTCTTAATAGTGGCCGATGACAGCATTGTGTTCGCCTCAGAACGCTGGAGCTCCAGCAATCTGTAAACTAATATTCCGTTCTCGGATTTTCGAATCATAATTAAATATTTGAAGTGATGGCGGCCGCTGCATTCCAGCACACAAGAAATTACCATAACTCACTCGCTCTATATCCATCCGCCATCCGTCATTTACATAGCTTGACATGCTTTTAACCCAAATCCTTCAACATTTCAACAACAAAGAACCTTTGTGAGAGAAAATCTCGCATTTTAATGGGCAGAAACCACGAGAACTTTGGTTGAATAAGAGCCGCCAAAATATGAACGAAAATTACACGTAAGCTGTGTTTGCATTGCATGATCTTGTACCATGTACAGTGAACTCCCTCTTATCCGGCACTACTGGGACTGGAAGGTTGTCGGATAACCGAATTTTCCGGATAACTGATCATCACTCTTTAAATTACTATAGCACCTTACAAAACTCATCAAAACATTATATATCATCATTATTATCATTAGTATTCTGAATAAAGTGGAAATGAGAGAAATATAAAGAAATAAAAGTGTTATTTAAGTAAAGTTGAATTTAATTTAAGTAAATAAAAAACCTGAAGCCGATACCGGGGGCATTTTCTGGCAAACTCATCCATCAAGTCCTACTTTCAATCAACCAATTATTCCCTCTCTAAATAATTTCGCTAATTCCTTCGTTTTACGTTGCCTTAAATTTACACAAATCCTTCTTTTGATGTCTGCACGACGGTACGCGGGGATTAACTAATTTTGTTCCATTAAAATGAAGTCTAGCTCGAACTGATTAGATTGATCTTGAGATAAAGAAGGTTTAACCGACAAACAAGGACTGGGATTCCTTAAAATGCGGGAAGAAACGGTTAGGCTGGGTATGCTGAGGGTTTCACACAAGTCTTATCCCTCACCCAAACCTAACTTAACCAAGTTTCATCTGAGTTACCCCAACATAACCGTAGAGACCACACTACTAGACTATTACCGAAATGAACCCCATATTTCGTTATTATTGTGAGTGATTATCGGTTAAATATTATACTGTAGACACGTTTTCACACAGCTCAATATAACATGGAATCGCTTTTCATTTATGAGATATTTTTCTTTCTCATATCTAAGACAGCGATAGAAGAGTAAATTTCGTTATCTGGTAAAACCAACCAGCATGAACCGGTAATCACGGTAAAATGCTGACGAGTGCTTTATAATGAAGTCAATCAATCAACTAAACGTTGTTTTTGTTCAAAACAAATTAAATAGGAGTAAATTGAAGAAGTTTACCGAGCCAGATTACATCCGCCTCGTGGTAAATGGATAAAAGCGGATGCAGTGAGGTCGCTTGATTTTACAACGCGAGATTTTTCTTGTCTGTCCGCTAAACTCTAATCAGACGGTTGGACCGATTTGATTTAAATTTGGTATTGTGACCTAGGGTATCCGGGAGCAGGTCATGGCGCCTAGAGCGCAGGCGCTTCCAGTGATTTCTCTAACGCCCCTAGCGGTCAGAATAACAAGTTCGCTTGAGCAATAGACAAATTCCTCGCAGTTTCAAACGACTCGATAGTATGACGTCACTGTATTATGACGTCACGAATGTGTATATCTACCCAAAAAGATTTTCTGCTATACACTAATTCTATTGAACGCTTACGTGGGATTTTTTCCTGCTTCATGACTATCAACGTTACCAATGAAGTCATGCCAAATTTTAGGGGGCTACATAAAAAAGATACGGGAATATTAGGGGGCTATAATTAAGATTCCAATGGGACCACCCACATTTCTGCACACGTGGTGAATGCTTCTGTATATTAATTTTGGCGCTACCCATACTTGTCATAGATCCTATCCATCAACTTTCGTATTTCCTTTATCGAGACCACCGCTGCCTGTTCTGTCATAATGAAGACAGATCATTTTCACTTTGAACTTGTTAGCTTAAAACAAGACGTTCATGACGAAATAAACCGGTGAATGTAAACAATGGATGGCGCCGCAATCAGTCTGAGATAATACGTCACAATCAATCATGAATAGTGTTTGTATTACCAAAATTACTTTCGCGCTTTTTTAACCTGTAACGGGAATTCAAATCAAAACATTACCGATATGATACAAGGGTAAACAGAGCTTGTCTAAGTTAACCGATGGTAGGGTGGACACTGGACAACATGACATACAGTAACAAAATAATAGAGATTACTGTAAACATCATATAACTATATAAAACATATAAATATAAAAAAATTATGAAATCATTCAACATTACAGTATGTAAAATTAAAACAGTAAATACCATGAATTGCATAACTCTCATACCTCCGCTTCTACTATATATATATACCATTTATATCATATTTCCTAGTTAGCTGCCAAGTACTGCTAGTACTTTAAGCAACATTTTGAAGTACATATACTATTGTTGCGCGACATTAAAATCGTAAAGCGGGCGCTGATGCGTCATTTATCCTATTGTTACATGTTTTCGTTTAGGATGTCATGAATATAGACATATAATTGCTATATTTTACTAAATTTCGAACGTTGACTAGTGCACTCATGCATTACGACTTATTTCCTAGTGATATGAATAATTATTACCTCGAACTTCCTTTGCAAGTAACATGCTGTTTATCACGTTCTAAGAAACCAAACGACCTTTCAATGTATGATAACATTATCTGTACAAACAACATTCTTGCATGATCAAGCCAACCTCTCCCTCACACTCTACAAAATAGTAGATTACAGATATATAATTAGTTCATATTAGAGGGGTCGCTAAAACTTCAGAACCCCAGAAATTTAGGGTTCGACTTCTACGCCGGCATATACAGTACACAAGGAAAGTTTTTATATAATTTGAAGGATTGAGATATGAGTATTCTCAGCTTCCTCAACGACTCATATAGTCTGAAAACAGTCAAGATAACAGAGTAAAGAACGCAATAATGTTCTTATGAGAATACTTTACCGACTCTTACTGTTTACTGAGCATTTCATGCATAAACCACACGCAAATTACAATAATACCTTGACTATTAATACCTTGCTTTAATTTACACTTCATAAATATCTATCAATGGCTTCAATGCTACTGAAATACAATTCTTCTACAATACATCCAGAGACATAACTAATATAGACACATCTTCACTTTGCGCTCTAGTTGCCTTTCGCTAATCTAGCTTTACAGACGTTAACGAAACTAAGTAATACTAGGGATAAAAATATATATTCCTACAAGACAATATACGGCCGCAAACGAAACATAACTTATCTGAAAACAGCCTTACTGTGGTAATCTAGCTATATGTAGACACCAACGAAACGATACAACAATACATGTTCCTGCAAGACAATCATAACGTATGTACAGCCGCGAACGAAACGCATGAGCATCATCTTGGTCATGTGTCTGGCACACGTACAGATGCCAGAGGCTAAACCAAATTTCTTATCTTTATATTTCGACAAATGAATATTAAATTCGTTAACGCCATAAGCAAATATGATAACAAAATACAGGGATTGAAATCAACTTGCATTGCTCGTCCTATTCTGCCCTTGCTTGAGCTAGATAAGTTTAAGAAGCGGGAAATGGGTAAACAAAATCACTAGTAACAGTCCCTCACTTTAACAGATATAATAGAGATGGAAATATTTCATATACATTAATGACCCAATATGTTCAGTTAGTCATCCTTGATAATTATGTGAAGTGCATATGCTCAGTTAGATGTCTCAAGTTTGTAATGTATAATAGATAGTAATAATATCAATTAAAGTAATATATCTATATATATATATATAGTTTGGACCTCGGTCAAAGAGATTGTTTGGTTCCCGGGTACAGGTCGAGAACCAAATACGACGAAAACCAAAGCGTAATTCCCCAGGAACCATGATGACTTACCCTTATTATCATAAAAGTAGCACAAAACTTTATTAGCATCACAAACGAACAGTAAATGGCATCGGTTATAATTTTTATGTGTCGCCATGATTTGTTATAAGATCGACGAACACCGAAATATCAGACGAAAATTAAAGCATATATTTTCCAAATAAAACAGAATACGAAAAGCAAGCTTGTGCTGCGACGAAACCTAGAGCAATTTCTTTCAGCCAAAAACAGGAGGAAAACTAAAAATGATGGACGAAAACCGAGGTCTCAGTGTATATAAAAATACCAGTATTAATTTTAAGCCATTTCCGTTAAGCGCTGTTGTTGTTGTCAGTAGACACATTCCTTTGCATACTCGCTGTCGTGTGCCAGACACGCGTCGTCGACCAATGAAAACCGCCACTTTGAATCACATATTATTACGGAATAATACCCTATAGTCATCGCGTTATTATCGAATAATATCATTCAAAACATCTTTCTAATAAACAGGAGATTCGGATTGAGATAATTGTGACGTGGGTTAATCTTTTTTTGTCGGCTATGGTTCGGCGACTGTTGGGAAAGGGTTAATATAGCCTGCAACAAATCATTTCCGTCATATGCGCTTCAAAAATCGTATCTCTTATCTTATCGCATATCTTATCTATAAAATATATAGAATATATTATGGTTTTCAGTTACAGCAATACTCGCTTAACGCTCATGATGCGTTAATGAAAACATAGCGCTATGCGGGGTTATTGAAACATTAGTGTATATGAGATAAGTACTTCAAGCCTAGGTTTCTTGGTGATATAAGCATATACTTTCTTCCCAACTCATACTTCTGGCACTGGTGGTACTTTGAGTTTTAGTATTGTCCATATCGACTAGCTTTTACGATCAATATCTTATATCCTGTATATACCGTGATTATGACAACATAAAATTCCATTATGACAAATGAAAGAAAATATTACATCGTCATAATTCTTTTCAGTCGAACAAGAGAAATTCATTTCCCGCGACTTTCCCATAATCCCATCGCAAACACCTGTGCTTTCATTCAAATGAAATCTACTATGACATCACATTCGGTTTCCTGCCACATAATCCAAACGACAATTGATAAATGGAACTGATTATTTCGTCAAAGACAAGTTAAATCCTTTCGGGCTTTGAGGGAGATTTGATTCATCGAGATTTTTTCGTTTTCATCTGATGTTGTTTTTGTATGTTGTGGATAATTAACCACGTTCTGTCAAACATGCGATTTGTCCACATCCTCAAATTTATGGGCGGGGAAGGGGGAAATTTGCCACGCTGCCAGGGTGCTCACAGACTGAGGACCCTAGCCCTCTGTAGAAAATATAATTCAAAGAGATAAAGGCGCCACAACACTTCATATCTTATCTGATCACCAGTAATTTATATCACTATGGCCTATAGTACAGCCTGAAAATTGTAATCAAAGTTATTTTTACAGTCTATAAAATTGAGAAAATTAAATCAGACATCTTCTTCGGGACCAAACTCATATTTTTCACGGAGAAATGCGGTTTTTCATTTATGTTAGTTCATTTTATATTTTCCATGGATTTAAATTTCTATATTGCGGGGCCCCACGAACCTGAAGTATTGAACCCAAAATATTGTGAACATCATAAAACTATAGAAAACATATAAATATATATTTTATAAAATCATTCACAATTACAGCATGTAAATTTAAAATTGCAACGTTGACATTCATTCTCTTTACTTAAGATATAATCCGGTTTATCGGTTATCCGTTTTAACGAGGGATTGACTTTATTAATATGAGCTTTCTCTGTGTAATCAGACTAAATTCCAGGAAATCGCTTTATTTGTTTACATTTATTTCGATATTAAAGTGATCTCAGATCAAAGCGCTGAGTTTGTCGATATAGTGCGTGCTCTTCTCTGCGAGAATTCATTTATTTCATTTCGTGTCTTTGAACCTGAACGGACAATAAGTTAATATTGACTTTCAGTTATTAAGTTTGGTGGCGCCAAAGACAATGCAAAGACTCCCATTACTATATTCTTCATTATTACGAATATAAGAGTCGTTATTGTTAGCTAGAAATATTCGATTTGCCAAATTATTTATAAATCTTTCCCAGAGCAAGTACATTACCGCATAGCAAGTACAGTGTTTGTAATTCACCCTTAAATTTCTGAGGTATATCTTTGGTTTCAACCAGTATTCGCCGGATAAGTCGACTATTCAAATAAGGCAGCACCACTTTCATCTAACTGTCATGAATTTGTATGTGTTAACTAGCAGCTTAGCATACAAGTAGTATATAAAACTTGGATCTTTCATACAAGTTATGGTACAAGACTTCATGATAGAATTTGTACACTACCGGATGGCCTGCTGGTAATGGACTTATTTTCGTCTCAATCATGTATTGTACAAATTTATGCTCGGTGTATTAGTCGACCCCTAAGTTTTTGGTCAATTTTCTTTTAGCTTTAACACTCGACTTATACACTGACATGTAGGGAAAGCTCCTTGCTTTGAAAAGCTTACCCGGGCANAAGTCATTTATTTCATTTCGTGTCTTTGAACCTGAACGGACAATAAGTTAATATTGACTTTCAGTGGTGTTATTAAGTTTGGAGGCGCCAAAGACAATGCAAAGACTCCCATTACTATATTCTTCATTATTACGAATATAAGAGTTGTTATTGTTATATTGTTAGCTGGAAATAATCGATTTGCCAAATTATTTATAAATCTTTCCCAGAGCAATTACATTACCGCATAGCAAGTACAGTGTTTGTAATTCACCCTTCAATTTCTGAGGTATATCTTTGGTTTCAACCAGTATTCGCCGGATAAATCGACTATTCAAATAAGGCAGCACCACTTTCATCTAACTATCAAGAATTTGTATGTGTTAACCAGCAGCTTAGCATGCAAGTATTATATAAAACTTGGATCTTTCATACAAGTTGTGGTACTAACATGATAGAATTAGTACACTGCTGTATGGCCTGCTGGTAATGTACTTAATCATGTATTGTACAAATTTATGCGCGGTGTATTACTCGAACCCTAAGTTTTCCGTCGATTTTCTCTTAGCATTAAGACTCGACTTATACGCTTCCATATACGGAAAGCATCTTGCGTTGAAAGGCTTACCCGGGCATGGCTCTGCTATCATGAACTAATTATATATCTGTAATCTACTATTTTGTTGAGTATGAGGGAGAGGTTGGTTTGATCATGCAAGAATGTTGTTTGTACAGATAATGTTATCATACATTGAAAGGTCGTTTGGTTTCTTAGAACGTGATAAACAGCATGTTACTTGCAAAGGAAATTCGAAGTAATAATTATTCATATCACTAGGAAATAAGTTGTAATGCATGAGTGCGTTAGTCAACGTTCGAAATTTAGTAAAATATAGCAATCATATGTGTTCATGACATCACAACCGAAGGGATGTAACAATAGGATAAATGAAACATTGGTTACCGCTTTACGAATTTGATGTCACGCAACAATAGTATACGTATGTACGTCCAGGGGTCTATATATTTCGATATTATTAATAGTAGTTCGTAGGTGCATCGTATTTATTGCTGGTAGTTCATTACATTTGCTGCTGCTGTAACAATTCACTTGTGCATTCCTTTTTGAAGTATATGTTAATATAATATCAAATAAATGAAGAAAAATGTAGAAAATAATATTTCCCGCGTTTTCGAAATTAAATTTTCTTCACAATCTCAGCGTTGATCGACATTCATTGAAAGCGTGAAATTCGATTTATTACATAACAATCGACATCGTTTCGTTCGCGTCCGTAAATCACATCAAATGATTTCACGCTGTTTGTGTGTTTTTGTGAGATGAAGATCGCACAGCAAGTGATCGCCCTGCAGCAGAAACTTTCCGTAATAAGTTGGAAATTGAGAATATTCAAATGATTTCACCATCAAAACGATTTTTTTACGTAAGCCAGATAATTTGACCATCCAAAAAAAATCCTTACTATATCAGAGCTTGGGGGTCCACAGCATAAAAAGGTTGGGAAGCCCTGCGTTGAAG
>QXVX01008323.1:0-35579 GCA_013436065.1 Halocynthia aurantium
ATAGGTAAAATGATAAAAGCTAAAGGGAGCATTTTGGAGGTGAATATTACACTTAAATATCTATCATTTGATAAGTCCTAGTATTGCAATTAAAGTGAAATTATAATTCAGAGATGGAATCAAGTCACATCGATTGACAGAGAAGCTTACTCGAGATATCCTAACTGCAATGAAGAAGGCAACGGGATCTTACTTGAAGAAAAAGATCGTATAGATTGCCGTGATTCGGTGTCTTAACGTGATATTAGTTCATTAACGTGAATATAGTGTAATTTTAACATTCCTTTATGCAGTAACAGCCATTAAAAGCGTACAAGGATACCATATCCCTATTCCGTTAATTTCAGCTTATTGTTTTTTTTAATCACCTGTGGATCCTAGGTGGTCCACCTGAAGCCCTGATGTAGAGTATTGATTGAAGTTTGGTTGTCCAGCGTACCTACGTTTAGAGTGTCTTTTAGCAAGAAATGCCCCAGCTTTAATATTGTCTACTTTATTCAACGACCATGTGAAAGCAAAGACAAACTTTCACCCTGCGAATACCACTAGATTGCAATTTTGTCCTCTACAGTCTACACTACACACAGTGAGATGCTCATAACCCTTTGAACTCAAAACTAGCAGAACTACAAACTTACTTCTCAAACGTGGTAAACAACTTGAATTGTATATGAAACTATTTTAACATTTTAATATCGAAAGCTGTAGGTTGGGAAATCTCAATTTAATATGCGGCTGATGCTAAATTCCCCAATAGTTTTGGCGCCCCGGTCGGCTCTGGCAACACTGCACCCCTAGTGTCAACTAACAACAATCGCAAACAATTAGGTATGAAATACCCAAACTCTGATGAATTGATATACTGTAGAGCAGGAGTGGGCAAGCTTTTTCCCAGAAGGGCCGCACTCGCTGTCCAGCGGCCGCATTCGAAAAAAATATTGACGTCACAATATCGACGTTACAAACACAGTGCGACGCGTTCTATATTCCGATGCGAAGGGTCCACTCCGTATCTCTATCTATCGTATCCTTGTATTTGGGCTATGCGATTAAATTATAGGTTACCCGACCTAATCAGGCGTGAAAAGCTCAACGGTTAGTTTTTTTTATATTTTAAGCGCAATCTGTTAGACCTGAAGGGAATACTGTTCAATAGCTTGCCTAAGTTGAATAACGATAATTTTATTTTATATGTAATTCATACTCATGAATCAATGCGTTTCCGCCTATTCACAAGCCTACATGTATGATACAATGCGTTTCCGTCTATGATACTGAGTTGCATAATATAATGCTACTTTGCCTGCTATTGTATTGTATCGGCTGGCGTTTAGCAGAGCATTTTAAGATCTATCTGCTCTTAATGTACTTAACGACCATTGATAGTAGGGGCAGGCGGATAGCGGGATCGGAATCCCACGCAATTTCTTAATTAAATTTCAGCCGACATGCTCAAAGCCAGTGTGAAGCAAAGAAAAAGTACCTATGCAGGTTTATATTTTGGTTGCTAAAGCGACCCTAAGAAAGATTTTATCCACTCCGGACCCAGGTTTATTTTGCTCATGCTTTTTTCTGGAATTCATCTTGCGCTTATGTGACCCGGCCTGTCGGCGGGCCGCATAAAAACCTTTGCCGGGCCGTAGTTTGCCCACCCCTGCTGTAGAGTGTATTGTGGAGACGTGTGTTTATTATAATAAGCGCAACGAGCGGTTCCACTTTAATAGTGAGCATACTGAATATGATGTCGCTTTCTGTTCGATTCTGTTTCCGGTTTTCGGTTGAATACATCCGAAACCAAGCGCTCTTATATTTCCTGTTTTCAGACTCGAATCAATTGCAAACCAAGCGCTCTTCTGATAATCAGAGTTTTCTCACTTTATCTTAGTATATGTCTCTGCTTAAAGGAAGTCTGAAATATAACTGCGTTACGACACATTACCAGTAACAGCAAACTATTAGCTTATATAATGGACAACGTGCGAGAAAAATGGAAAAATAAGATAGATTTTCTGTTCAACATGGTTGGTATGGCGATTGGACTTGCGAATGTATGGAGGTTTCCGTATCTATGCTTCAAAAACGGAGGAGGTAAGATTCAAGCTTATTGTGTGACAGTAGGTTTCATGTACATTATGTCATTTGTATTCGCTGCAGGTGTCTTTCTCATTCCTTATATATTCTTCCTGATATTTGCTGGATTACCTATCGCCATATTGGAGATATCTCTTGGTCAACTTACGGGCCGCAGTGGAATAAAAGCCTGGAAGATTATTCCACTATTGAAAGGTTTCTTTTATTTTCCGATGGTTTGGTGTGTCTAATTGTACGATGTAAAAATACCTGTTTTCTTTGTAGGATTGGGATATACTGTTTTGATACTTCAAATATACATTAACGCGTATTATCCTATTGTGCTCGCCTGGTGTCTTCGATACTTTCTCAGTAGTTTTTCCGTGCCTTTACCGTGGACGTCTTGTGACAACAGTTGGAATACGCCTAACTGTGTGGCCTATTTGAATTATACTGGATGTCATGAAGTACGGCTTCCTACTGTTCAGTATTTGTAAACTTTTCCACTGACTAAAGAATAATATTTTGCAGAATTCCACTGAATGTAACATTGATACTTTTGATGTGGAACCAACAATAAAGATCTCAAACAACACCGAAAAGTTATTAGTGTCATCGGAACTTGAGTATTGGAGGTAAATCATATTGTATAGTGGCATACTCCGTTTTACCGTTTAGTGTTTATTATTGTTTCTAACAATAAAATAATTTTCTAATACCTTGAACCAGGGCTTTCAAACCATTTTTCGCTGTTGAACCTCCGACACTCAACCGCCCAACCGCTGGTTTAGCAAGGATTATACTACTTGCTGATTATTGTAACTACTTAATATTAGTGTACTTAGTATTTTATACTGATCTAGCACGCGTTTATTTCCGTTTATCCAACAACTTTCATTAAATGCACCATATAATTCAACATTTTTTTGGCCCCTGTAATTGCGCTGTGGTCGTTCACCTGGAACCCGTTGGTGGAGCCCTGCCTTAAACTTATAAAAAAAATCAGCTCGAAGTTAACAACGAATATTTTTAATTTCAGATACGGTGTACTGGGGATATCTACAGGAGTTGATGACATTGGAGGGATTAAATGGGATTTGTGTCTTTGTTTATTTGTTGTGTGGATCTTGACTTACTTTTCCATTTGGAAAGGTGTTGGATGGACATCTAAGGTTCAGTATTATGTTTCTATGATGGATACTAGGAATATACTCAATTTTACTACTATAATATACCTATCCTATAACATTCACCCAAACTGCTAAAAATGAAGTATGAGTGCATACTTATTTACGACACTTAGTTGTTGGCGTTGCTGCTTGTGTTGGAAGTTTTTGCTTTACCAGTCAAGTTTCTTTGCGATTTTGTTTCCCTTCGAAAAGCAAGGCTGGTATTTAAAAATTATAAGCTTATTTGAAGGTACACAGAGATGCCTAAATATCAGACTATTGTAGCCGCAAATTAGACCGTCTTTGTGCAACAACTCTCTGGTGTAATTTCAGTCCTAAATTTGAACTTTTGAATGAACTTTTTGTTCAGATTATATACGTGACAGCAACTCTTCCGCTTATCATGATCGTTGTCGTTCTTATTCGCGGAGTCACCTTAGACGGAGCTGCAGATGGCATTGCGGTGTACCTGCTACCGAATATTACAAAGCTCAAAGAAATCTCGGTGAGAGCATTACAGTACATTGCAAAAAGTAGGCATTACAATATCTCTGAATGATCTCTATATAATTGGTACAATCAAGGTTTGGAAAGATGCTGCCGCACAAGTTTTTTTTTCTAATGGTTTAGGATACGGCGTTACAACTGCACTTGCAAGCCATAACAAATTCCATCATAACTTTTACAGGTGAGAGTTGAATTCTAATACACTACTTGTGAATGTTATTCTAAATCTAATAAAACGTAATGAGATTCTTATATCTACCTTCCAGAGATGCCATTATTTCAACCTGTCTCAACAGCGTGATTAGTTTTCTTTCTGGTTTTGCTGTTTTCTCAGTATTAGGATATGTGGCCAAGCAGCAGGTAAATGTGCTACATATGGTATTATTCACACAATACAGTACTAATGACTAAAATTCTCCTAATCCGGAATTGCTTTAAACACTCGATAAATCGATGTGCTCTGGGCTTCAGTCCTACGACTTACGTTTGAGAATTTGAGAATCCATTTTTAGCTCGCAGGCTTACGGGCTCGAGCGCTGGATTTGGCATGCCGGCCGGACACAAATTCAACTAATTCCAGTTGGTTCACCAATTCCATCTGACTTATGTGATCTGGAATAGAATTGCTCAATTCGTGCGGTATTAGAGTACCCTAAACAGCAAGATATTTTGTACAGGGAATTCCGATCGCCAACGTTGCAGAATCTGGTCCAGGTTTGGTTTTTATGGCCTATCCCGCAGCGTTGTCACTTTTGCCTTTTCCTCAGATGTGGAGTGCACTATTCTTTTTTCTGCTGATTTTACTCGGTTTCGATAGTCAGGTAACAGTTTCTACGTCCTGGTAGTTGTCGTATACTATACGCTACGCCGTATATGTTTATTTTCATTTCGTTTCAATTTAATCTAGTTGGTCAATCAGGAAGCCCTGTGTTCATCAATTCGCGACCTTTACCCTAATCTTTTCAAGGGGAAATATCAAAGAGAAATTGTCATCGGCGTTATATCAAGCTCATTGTTTTCTGTCGGACTTTTGATGGTCACGAATGTTAGTAGAATACTTTTCTGTGTTTTTCAGATTTCCATTTTGGTTTTATTAATTCATTGTCAATATACTTTATTCTTCAAAGGGTGGAATCTACATCTTTCATGTAATCGATTATTTCGCAGTGGCCGGTTGGTGCATATTCACCTCGGCCATCGTGATGTGTATAAGCATTGGATGGTTATTCGACAATTACTGGGAACAAGTGAGGAAAATGCTTGGTAAAAACACGCCGAAGGTAGCCTGGGTCCTTTATATGTGGAAATATATTACGCCGACTATAACCTGCGTAAGATTTAATAAAAATTACTCTATTGGAAATTTATCTTCATTTTACAGTCAATAACGTTTTTCATAGTTTTTTTACCTTGCTTGCAGTTCATTCTGTACGTTGACTATGAATATCCCGACTGGGCCGAAGTTATTGGATGGATTATATCTATGAGCTCAGTGATATGCATTCCGTTGTATGCCATAGGTAAAATGATAAAAGCTAAAGGGAGCTTTTTGGAGGTGAATATTACAATCAAATATCTATCATTTGATATGTCATAGTATTTCAATTAAAGTGAAATAATAATTCAGAGATGGAATCAAGTCACTTCGATTGACAAAGAAGTTTACTTGAGAGACCCAAACTGCAGTGAAGAAGGCAACGGGATCTTACTTGAAGAAAAAGATCGTATTGATCGCCGTGATTCGGCGTCAGAACGTGATATTAGTTCATTAACGTGAATATAATGTAATTTTAACCTATTTTTATGCAGTAACAGACATTATACTACATTATACTTTGAATAGGTTTCCTACCGTATAAGGGCGAATTTGAGTACTGCTATAGTATACAGTAATGACTATTCCCGTCATCTTCTCTTCGTCCGTAAACTCTGCAGAAAGAGATCATAATATCGGCTAACTGAATCAAGAATTAATCAAACTAAGAGGTCAATAATTGAAAGATCAATATGCAAACTGTTCATCCTAAATTCGGATTGATAGCCGGTTTTCTAATCAGTAATATTTCTGAATGGAATTAAGTTCTAAATTTGGAGAAATGATAACTTAAGGGTCTTGGATGAAATTGCTAGGCAATTCTAGTGTTTATTTATGTTACAGTTGAATGATATACCTTATATTACGGCTGATTGATTCGCCCCATTTGTCCTTTAGCTGTATAAACAAGGTACTATACATGGGTGTGGTATAGCTTTGTTTCAAACAGTTCCTTTGTGTATACACCATAATGCTATGATTACTTAGGCTTCCTGTTAGAATAATATAAAACAATACAGCTTAATTACAGTCAATATCATGATCTGTAAATATTGAAATATGAAGACATTTTAGTTGGCCACAGCTATTTTGAACAATATTGAAAAATGAATTGTTATAAAAATTTAGTATCATTTTGTGATATACTGTATTTTTTTAAAGTTAAAAAAATCTCTCATGGTTATGCCAATTCAGTCGTTGTGAAATTTTGAAAAAACTTTGCATGAAAACTGAAAGGTTGAGCAATGACATTTGTTTGGCAACAACTGGGCCACATGTCTTTAGTTAGTTCAATAAGTGGACCACGTTGGGAAAATTTTGGGAGCCAATGAACTAGACTGGAAATTACCATCCACAAATTAACCTGTGGAGTGTGCTAAAAAGTTTATATAAAGCATTTTCTATGTTAATACAAGTAAGTTGTGCTCCAAGAATGTATTGATAAGTACTGAGAGCCGCGGTTTAGAATCACTGCTCTGCATTTTTAAGTACCATAACTAACAAGTTTATGTAATATACCTAAGATCATGCAAGATACCCCCAAAAATCCCGCATAACTGGCAGCATACCAAACCAGTGAAGCAAAGATCGACCATGTGAGAACAAAGCCAAACTTGTACGCCGCGAATACCACTAGATGGCAATTCCGTCCACTACACACTGCGAGATGCTTATAACCGGAGTCAAACAAAGTCTATCGGACGACCATCTTTCGAACTCATAACTAGCAGAGCCACAATCATAATTCTCAAAGTGGTAAACAACTTGAATTGTATATGATATTTTCTGCATCATTTGAATTAACGCTTTTTGTTGATTTTTAGTTCTGAAGATACTAGAAAATTAGCAGGTAAACACTATTATTACCAAAAGCTGTGGATAGGGAAATCTCAATTTAATATGCGGCTAATGCCAAATTCCACAATAGTTTTGGTGGTCGGGTCTGGCAACACTGTACCCCTAGTGACATTTCACAACAATCGCAAGCGATTAAGTAGGAGATACCCACACTCTGATAAATTAATGTACTGCAGAGTTTAATGTTACGACGCGGGTTTATTGATATGAGCATGACAGGCAATTTCATTTGGATAATCAGAATACGGTATGTGACGACAATTTCCGTTCGAATTTATTTCCTGTTTTCAGTCTTTAATCAATCGCAAACCATCAGATTTATCTCACTTTGTCTTAATATATGTCTCTGCTTAAAGGAATTCTGAAATATAACAGCGTACGCCATATTACCAGTAACAGCAAACTATTAGCTTATGCAATGAACAACGTGAGAGAAAAATGGAAAAATAAGATAGATTTCCTTTTCAACATGGCTGGTATGGCGATTGGACTCGGGAATGTATGGAGGTTTCCTTATCTATGCTTCAAAAATGGAGGAGGTGAGATACAAGCTAATCGTGTGACTTCAGTAGGTTTCATCGTCATTATGTTATTTTTATTCACTGCAGGCGCCTTTCTCATTCCTTATATATTCTTCCTGCTTTTTGCTGGATTACCTACCACCATTCTGGAGACATCTCTTGGTCAACTTACAGGCCGTAGTGGAACCGAAGCCTGGAAGATTATTCCACTAATGAAAGGTTTCTTTTATTTTCTGATGGGTTGGTGTGTTCTATTGTACGATGTAAAAATACCTGTTTTTTGTTGTTGTAGGATTGGGATATACTGTTATAATACTCCAGATATTCTGTAACGCGTATTATCCTATTGTACTCGCCTGGTGTGCTCGATACTTTGTCAGTAGTTTTTCCGTGCCTTTACCGTGGACATCTTGTGACAACAGTTGGAATACGCCCAACTGTGTGGCCTATTTGAATTACACTGGATGTCAAGAAGTACGGCTTCCTACTGTTCAGTATTTGTGAACTTTTCCACTGACGCAATGAACGTATTTTGCAGAATTCCACTGTTTATATCAATGATACTGTTGATGCGGAACCAACAATAAAGATCGCAAACAACACAGAGAAGGTATTAGTGTCATCGGAACGAGTATTGGAGGTAAATCATATTGTATACTGGCATACTCCTTTTTACAAGTGTTCACCATAGTTTCTAACAATATAATAAATTTTTTATACCTTAATCTTGTAAAAAAAAATTCCATCTCGAAGTTTACAATTAATATTCTTAATTTCAGACACGGTGTATTGGGCATATCTACAGGAATTGATGACATCGGAGGAATTAAATGGGATTTGTGTCTTTGTTTATTTGTTGTGTGGATCTTGACTTACTTTTCCATCTGGAAAGGTGTTGGATGGACATCTAAGGTTCAATAATATTCTTCTGAAATGGATACTAGGAATATACCGAATTATACTACTATAATATAACATCACCCAAACCACTAAAAATGAAGTAAACTGCATTCTTATTTACACCACTTAGTCGTTTGCGTTGTTGCTCGTGTTGGCAGGTTTTGCTTTACCAGTCAAGTTTCTTTTCCGATTTCTTTCGTATGTTTTATCTTACCGAATTCTCCAGTCTCATCCTTCGAGAAGCAAGGCGGGTCTTTAAATATCATAAGCTCATTTGAAATTGCACAGAGATGCCTAAATATCAGATTATTGTAGCTACAAATTACAGACAGTCTTTCTGCAAGAACCCTCTGCAGTAATTTCAGTTCATAATTTATTTTTTTCAGATTATATACGTGACTTCAACTCTTCCACTTATCATGATCGTTGTTGTTCTTATCCGCGGAGTTACCTTAGATGGAGCTGCAGATGGCATTGCGATGTACCTGCTACCGAATATAACAAAGCTTAAAGAAATATCGGTTAGAACAGCGCATTGTATAAAGTAGGCATTACAATATCTCTGAATGATCTTTATATAATTTGTACGATCAAGGTTTGGAAAGATGCTGCTGCACAAGTCTTCTTTTCTAATTGTTTAGGATTCGGTGTTACAACTGCACTTGCAAGCCATAACAAATTCCATCATAACTTTTACAGGTGAGAGTTGAATTCTAATACACTACTTGTGAATGTTATTCTAAATCTATTAAAACGTAATGAAATCCTTATATTCACTTTCCAGAGATGCCATAATTTCAACCTGTCTCAACAGCGTTATGAGTTTTCTTTCTGGTTTTGCTGTTTTTGCAGTACTAGGATATGTTGCCAAGCAGCAGGTGAGAGTGCTACATATGATATTATCTATCTAAACACAATACAGTACTAATGACTGAAATTCTCCCAATCCGAAATTACAGTAAACACTCGATAAATCGTTATGCTTGGGTCTTCATTTCTTACGACTTACGGACAAAACGGATGTTTCCATCCTCAAATCGTAACATTAAAAAAAATCCAACTTTATACGATAAGTTTAGTACTGAAGAAACAATTACACTTTTGAGCACTGTAGGTGATGTTGAGTGATTAAATGTTTTTGGTATCACAGGCGGAGCAGCACTTTGAAGATGCTACACAGTGCTATGACGTACTTGTACACTAAGTTAGGGTAATTGTATCCAGTTGACAATCATTTTTTGTAAAGAGCCCAATTGGTCCGTGCTATTATTATTATTCTGAAATGAATGCTATGATATTTTTCTATATACTTGAAACAGGGAATATGTGATTTTAATGATATAATCTATATGAATATCACACGATAAAAACCCAACAAATTCTAGTTGGTTTGACAGTTTCACCTGACCCATGTGTACTGGAATAGGAGTGTCGTATTGAAGTACCCCAAAGAGTGAATTTTTTTTTCAGGGAATTCCGATCGCCAACGTGGCAGAATCCGGTCCAGGTTTAATTTTTATGGCCTATCCCGCAGCTTTGTCACTTTTGCCCTTTCCTCAGATGTGGAGTGCACTATTCTTTTTGCTGCTGATTTTACTCGGTTTCGATAGTCAGGTAACAGTTTCTACGTCCTGGTAATTGTCCTATAATAGAAATGGCAACAAGAATATGCTAGATTACGCTATTCAGTATATATTTTGAATTATCATCTTGTTTTTATTCGACATAGTTTGTCTTTCAAGAAGCCCTGTGTTCATCAATTTGCGAGCTATTCCCAAATCTTTTCAAAGGGAAATACCAAAAAGAAATTATCATCGCCATAGTATCAAGCTTATTGTTTGCTGTCGGACTTTTGATGGTCACGAATGTTAGTATGCTACTTTAATGTTTTTACTAGATTTTCATGTTGGTTTTATTAATTTATTGTTAATAATTTTTTGTTCGCATAGGGTGGAGTCTACATCTTTCATGTAATCGATTCTTTCGCAGTGGCCGGATGGTGCATGTTCTCCTCGGTTATCGCGATGTGTATAAGCATTGGGTGGATATTCGACAATTACTGGGGAAAAGTGAGGAAAATGCTTGGTAAAAACACACCGAAAGTAGCCTGGGTCCTTCATATGTGGAAATATATTACGCCGACTATAACCTGCGTAAGATTGATGAATTTTTTTTAAAATTCATCTTCATTTTACAGTTAGTAACTTGATTCTTTTCCTTGCTTGCAGTTCCTACTGGTATATAGCATGATTGAGCATAAGCAGCTCAAATACGTTGCCTATGAATATCCCGACTGGGCCGAGGTTATTGGATGGATTATATCTATGAGCTCAGTGATATGCATTCCGTTGTATGCCATAGGAAAAATGCTAAATGCTAAAGGGAGAGTTTTGGAGGTGAATATTACAATCAAATATTATCATTTGATATGTCCTAATATTGCAATTAAAGTGAAATTATAATTCAGAGATGGAATCAAGTCACTTTGATTGACAAAGAAGCTTACTCGAGAGATCCGAACTGCAATGAAGAAGGCAGCGGGATCTTACTCGAAGATAAAGATTGCATTGGTCGCCAATATTCGGCGTCGGAACGTGATATTAGTTCATTAACGTGAAGATAATGTAATTTTAACATATTTTTATGCAGTAACAGACATCATACGGCTTAAATTGCCTTGCCTATATCGTCGTATTACTTGTATGTGACGTGTGAATAACTAGCTTGAGAAATATGGAGACCTAAATCAAATTGTGATTAAGTGTTCTGGATTGCGAAGAGCGTAATTTATGGGATTTCAATATAATCAAGAATAATTACATATGTGTGTTTCAATTCAAACCTCATCTACGAGCACGTATTCTTCCAGTGAAGGCCACCCCAGGAGTTTCAGACTCCGATCTCTCTTGTAACCGGAAGGATAGTTCTGTTTATGGTTGTAACGAAAAGACATAAATTTTACGTCAACAAAACCGGAAGGCAAATTGAAATGTTAAATTGAAAAAAAATCCTTTCTAGCCATGGGCGTCCGCTAGGGGCAAACGGGTCTCAAGTTCTAAATTTCCCTCTCACTCCAGCTGTCGAATTTAATCCAATCATGAAGTACTTCGTTAAGTGGATTCACATAATATTCTGTAACAGAATTTCAAAATAGAACCCATATGTGACTACGAAGTCGCAAAAACAATGCTTTATCACAAAAACACTGCGCAAAAGCAAAGAAACCAATGACACGTACCAATAACCTTTAACACTGTGACCTGGAACCATAAACCCGTGGTGATACCGGTCGAGGAGTGTTTGTTTGACACAACCACTGTCATTCTGGCAGAATATTAGGTTGAATTAGCGTAATTCTCGATACGTGTTTGACACATGCTTCTTATTTTACCAGAGGTTCCTTCAAAAACCTTTATATGTATTGTGTGTTATTGATATTTTGCATGTAATGGAAATCGTTATCAAGAGACTTGTGAGAAATCCTTTGGGAAATTTCTGTAGCATGAAAATTGTCCCCAATTATATCAGGTCCTTGCCTGCGTGCGGTGTTACGCTCGTGAGACTCTTGTCTTCTTTCAATCCGGAGAAGAGTTCCACGACCGAGTATTCTTCTTCGCCTCCTGGTAACCAAGCAAAAAAAAGAAATAAAAAGAAAACAAAACTGCTAAATGCCCCACGTCATGAGATCGACGAGGCAGTAGAAATAGCTTCGTTCGTCATTAGCTCACGAGAACTTGCAGTCATAACAATGACACGAAATTTAGTCATCAATTCATGGCACAATCACCTCATTACTCCAATTACCAAGAACGAAGATTTAAGAATAGCTGAATATTTCAAAAACATTATTCATTCTGTCAGACAGCTACGGGATTTGCGAACTTACGACTATTTTGTCATAGAAAACAAGTATTGGCACGGGAAAAAACAAATGAATGATCATTTCCTCATTATGAAATCCATTTTACACACACTCATTTCTGCAGTACATAATGAGGACGTCTTGCGTCAGCGGGTCGTTAATATGCATTGGATGAAAACCGGCAAGATTTTCGATTTGACCATGGACGGTAACATTCGCAAAAGCGGGAGCGACAAAACCGCGGAAATATTGAAATCGGGTCATTGTTTAGACAGGCCGATATATTTTAAGGAAGACATTATTATTTTTAGTGATGCTGGTGTGAAGGTGAAAAAACCACCAGCGGAGACGGATGGTACAGACAATCTTTATGAATATGTCACTGAAGAAATGTCAGATGCTTTTTTGCAAGCGCTTGCATTTTGGCAATCTGCTATAGACAAATTTTAGTGTTCATTTTTACAACGTTCGTTTCTGTATATTGATTAATTGTTATTCCATGGTGATCGAGCTCGAGATCGGCCAATTGCTGTAAAGCTGGTATGCTTCGAAATAGTAAAATATGCATGTTAAATATTTCCTGTTTTAATTTTGCATTATAAACATTGAATTTAAAGCTGGGAAGAGGAAGACTTAGTATTTTATCATGTTGCAGATTTTTTGGCCAATTACGTTCCCACACTGTCACCATTTTCTATTACCTATCTGTACTTTTTTTAAGGTTTGACTGTAAGTTTGTAATTTTACAACCATTTCTTTAAAACAGGTGTTTTTCTTTTATTATATTATTAACATTTGTGGGACTTGCCAATAGAAAAGAATGAAACGACTAGCCGCATTAGCAGTTTCCTTCGCTGCTGGGGGATTCCTGGCAACTAAGGCAAGAGAAGTCTATGATCGAGATATCTTTCAAACATACAAAGTCAACGCCGCATTGCCTGCCTACCCTTCGCAGCCTCCTAAGAAATTTGGATCAAACAGACCGAATGATATCATGCGTTATGGTTTTCCGAATAACTCCGCTGTTAACATGAGGCAAAATTATGTGATCGGCTATGACACGAGACTACGGAATGCCAGTTGGGTGTTTGAACATCTAAACAAAGAAATAGTTACTACAAGAGAATCCGATCGTGAAAAGAGCGATTTCGTGCCGGACGAGGGCGTTCACAGGTATTTCCGCGCTACGAACAACGACTACTTCCGTAGCGGGTATGACAGAGGTCACCTGGCCGCCGCAGCCAATCACAGAGCTTCGCAGTTTTGGATGGACGAAACCTTCCTTCTGAGCAACATAATCCCTCAGCATCCCGAAATGAATCGACAAGCTTGGAATAATTTGGAGAAACATGTACGAAGCTTGGCGCACCATTACGACAACGTTTATGTGTGCACCGGTCCTCTGTATCTTCCCAAAATTCACATAGATGGCAACTATGTACAATACAAGGTGATTGGAGAAAACCATATCGCCGTGCCCACGCATTTGTTCAAAGTTGTTGTGTGCGAAAGAAACTCCAAGTTTGAACTTCTTTCGTACGTAATGCCGAACGAATGGGTTGATCCTGGCATACCTTTGAATAGTTTTCTTCGACCGATCGAAACCATAGAACGGGCATCTGGCTTGCTCATGTTCGACAGAATCCCGAGGAGTGATTTCCACAGAATCAATCACGGCATCGAAACGATACTATAACGACCAGTTAATGTTCTAGCTTATGATCATGTAATTTGTGCCTTTTTGAATCTGCGTATCCAAGGCAATTTACTAATTAATATTGTTGCCTTAACATCGAAAATCCATCTGCTAGATTTTTACCGTCTTTTATAAACACCAATTTATATACGGAATATGAGGTGGCCACCTTTTGTAGCAAGAAATGCAATTATCCCCATTGATCAATGAAACCTCTGTATCAGTATCTTCTCCTAGATTTCCATTTATTGCAGAAATGTTCATAGATAATAATTTTGAATCTGAGCAAAACAATTTATATTTCATTATTTATCTTTCAGAATACTTTAAACTGATCAGACACATTTTATGCTGCTTGTATTTTTGTTCCATCAATTTGTAACCGGTTGTCTTTTCTACTTATTCTACAGTATTTTTCCTTCACTGTAATTACTTACATAAACTTTTGCTCATTTTATATGTGAACTGATTCTAGTGGTTAAACTCTGTTTTATGGATTTAGATTATATTGTAATAATATATATAAAATATAGAAGATATGTAGAGCTGCAATGCTGACACCAAGTTAAAAAATGCTTCAAATCAATTCTATTCTCCTGCTCATTCTGTTCGGGAGCCTGTCACTACGATCGCTCGGACATGAGAATTTTTCTGATGAAGATCTCAAGCAATTAAGGTAATATGGTAGTGCTTTGTTATGTCTTTTATTCCACTATAAATGTTAACAATGGTTTTTGTCATGTTGTTGTGTTTTACTAGAGAGAGGACGAAAGACATGTTTTATCATGCCTACGATGGCTATGTGAAGTATGCTTACCCCCATGATGAACTTCGACCTCTCACCTGTGATGGTGTTGACACTTGGGGCAGTTTTTCTTTAACGCTAGTGGATGCGCTGGATACACTCGCGGTAAGCACCAAGATTTATTGTTGACTGACGGAGGGGTAGTAGTTGGAATACCAGGCTTAGTCCCTATATCGGTTCATTTCTTCATCGGTAACTGACAAATTCAACCAAAAAAAATATACCAGTTGTTGTCAAAACTTCTGTCTTTTGGAATCCGGTATATTTTTAGTATAATCCATTTTAGCATTTCACATAGATTATGGGAAATTATGACGAGTTCCGGCGAGTTGCTGAAATTCTCATCGAAACATTGAAACCGGATTTGGATGTGAATGCATCGGTTTTTGAAACCAACATCCGAGGTGGATCTTCTAACTTTGAATCTTGAACTTGAATGTTAGTTTCCTTACATAATTTCTGTTTAATTTTCTCAAGTGATTGGAGGCTTTATATCAGCTCATCTAATGGCCAGGCGTGCTGGCATGAATGTCACAGAAGATTGGCCTTGTGATGGTCCACTGCTCAGATTAGCTGAAGGCTTTGCAAAGAAACTTCTCCCGGGTGTGTAGATTGCGTATATTTTGGCTCACTTTCTAATGATTTATTCCCTGGGACAGGGGTCTCCAAACTTTTTTATAGACGGCCTCACTTTGAAGACTCCCGCTTTGGGACATATATTTTCGTGTACAACCTTCCGAAAAGTTGTAAGACTGTACACTGTACTTGGTATTGCAATCTTTTGAGATTGAACCTCCCATATCAGTTTCAAGAACTATTGTTTGGTGCTTTCCCTTATCATGATCACTTACATTTTTCTGCAGCCTTTGATACCCCCACAGGGATGCCGTACGGTACCGTCAACCTGCTAAGGGGAGTGGCTAATAACGAGACACCGGAAACTTGCACAGCTGGTGTTGGCACTTTCATTCTGGAATTCGGTGCCTTATCCAGACTCACGGGCAATCCTGTATATGAGAGAAAAGCAATGAAGGCCTTACTTGCACTCAATGCACGGAAATCAGAAATTGGTTTGGTAAGTGTACAAGGCATCGACTTCTTCCTACCAGACAGTTTATGGGAGGGGAAGATATTGAAATTACCTGTCAGGAAGGCATCTTGTACCTTGCAATAAGGGATCTAACAACCTAAGTCAGAGAAAAATTGATCTGTATTGGTTAAAATTTAATAAACCCCATTTTTGCAGGTTGGAAATCACATCAATGTTGTCACTGGCAAGTGGACTGCAACGGATGCAGGAATTGGTGCTGGGGTCGATTCCTTTTTCGAGTATCTTGTAAAAGGATCCAATCTTCTTAGGAGACCGAGACTCATGGAAATATTTAGAGGTATAATTTTTATCGCAAAAAATGTGACTTCCGGCTGTCTAGATACAACTTTTTTACTCCGACCCCTGAACCTTGGCGGTTGCTAACCCTCAATCAGTGTGCAATATAGAAAACATAAACTCACCGACAGCTTGAATGGTCACTACTGAAAGAATCTGACTTCCTCGAACTTCATTGTGTTTTTATCATGTATTATAAATGTATATGTATTAGATGTATGGGCCTGATGATTACAATTAAAAATAAAATTAGGCCTCATCGGTCAGAAATTGCAATAATTCTTAAAATCTAACAAACTGTTGCAGTACTGTGACCTGCTTCAGTGCCTTTTTCCTAGTTTACAGATAACTAATATATTACCTCGCATATCATTTTAGAATTCCTTGGTCCCATCGAAAAATATCTGAAAAACAGTGATTGGTATATGTGGGTCAACATGCAAAGTGGAGCTATTACTTTACCAGTTTTCCAATCACTCGAAGCTTTTTGGCCTGGAGTTCAGGTGAGAAATGAACTGTTCTAATTGGAGTATTCAATAGTGTCTCAAATAAATCAACGCCATTCTGTTCAATAAAGCTTCTTATAAATCGAATACTCTTTTAATTTGATATGCATGTTCTGAATTACCTACTCCTGAATTATATATTTAGCTCAGTTCGATTTAGAAATCGAGCCGGTGTGATTAGTAGTTGAGATGGTCTGATATGGTCCTATCTCTGGATGGATGTAAGTCCCGTAGGTAGTGAGTGCATAAATATATATATATAGGGTCAACTGTATATGTATGCAATCCAATTTCTGATTCGCTACTGAATAGAGTGAAGTAGGCCATCACCATTACATCTGTAGTGTCTTCTGCTGCTGTTTAGATGAGTAGGCGGGAATTAGTTTGCCAATGTGTCCTACATACAGCACCTGTGATTCATCTACCATGCCTAATTTGTTTTTTATAATTCAGACATTGATAGGAGACCTTGAGAGTGCTTACAAAACACTACTCAACTACTTCAAAGTGTGGAATCAGTTTGGTTCGACTCCCGAGTTTTATAGCATTCCGCACAAAGCGCCTCATAAGTCACGAGAAGGTTATCCTCTAAGACCAGGTAATCTTTATTACTTTATTACTACTTTATTTATTGAGCAGTTGTTTCAGAGATATAAAATATTTTCTTTATCAACTAAAACCTGTTTTCTTTATAGAGCTTATAGAGAGCATCATGTACATGTACAGAGCGACCAAAGATCCTCTGTTGCTTGAAATGGGGAAGCAGATACTACATTCAATAGAAAGTACAGCCAAGACGAAATGTGGATATGCTACGGTGAGAACATACAACTAAATAGTTTTTCAACATTTGCATTTAAACTTATTCTAAGATAACCAATGCTTATCACCCCAGAAGCCAGTGTGAGAAGACGACATATTATAATTATTGTTACATGGTTATAGGAACATCATATGATACTTTGATCCATTCACATGCTCTAGAACAGTGGTTCTCAACCGGAGCCACTTGGCTCCCTAAAGGAGGAATTTAAAATTCCTGGGATGAAATTTGCCCAAGTGGGGAATAGGGGAGAAATTAGGAAAATAGTTTCTAGATGTTTTTTTCTGTTTTCGCAAGGTCTAATGTTATCAGGGCCACATGATAGTTTTCTAGAATCTAAATTTACCTACTAGCTTCGAGTTGTAGTGACAAATGACTATTAGTTTCTCAGCACGAGGCTCAGGGTTCTCGTTAAAGTTNATAGAAAATCGAATGGAATCGTTCTTTCTGGCCGAAACCACAAAATATCTGTATTTACTCTTCGACCCTGACAACTTTATTCACGATATGGGACAACAAGGTTTGATTTGGAGAATGGCAGGTGGAAGAGAATGTATCCTGGAGGCAGGTTAGTAAATATCTTTCATTCTCTACGCATTAGTGCTTCGAGGAATATACTATCATACTGAATGCCACAGCATATTAGGAATATTGTACTGTGATATCCTACTTATGTGTGTGTATTTCATATTCGTTGTAGTGTACAGTTGAGTACGGGGAATAATATAGGTTATGATGATTATTATAACCGCCGTATTAGGTTCACTATGTTAACAGTGAGAGACTCCGTAAGATAAAAATTCCTAGGATAAAACAAATAGCAAGATCCAGATTAAACTTGTACTGTGTACCTTGTCACTCGTATTATAAAGACTATTCAGCATAAGCTATAACTTTTATATTGCTATATAGTAATACCTTACACCATACATATATACATATATATATTATGAGAATATCTTTACACGCCCAAGGGGCAAGTTCCACCTTGTAGTAAAGAAGAGTGTCACCTTGTGTCAACACTAAGAGCCCCGTAGCTACTAGACGCAGATGACTAGTGATGTATTTTGTATTCCTATGGATAGCAGAGGAGTTGTAATTGGCTATCCTATAATAATAAGATTATAATCTTTTTGTTAAAGTATTATTAATTAACTTCAGTTGCTGTCACATCGTAGAATCCAGCATGCCTTATTTATTTTGAGCAGATAGAAAGACCTAAAAAATATAACTTTAATAGGTGGGTATATCTTCAATACTGAAGCACACCCTATCGACCCCGCGGCACTACACTGCTGTCATTCCCATCACAAGGAAGGGGCAGAGCTTGCCGATGTCATTTCGAAAATTGACGATTTTTTTATAACTCGGCACAGTACGGGACATAATAGTTTGCACACTGCAAAGAATAGTAAATTAGTTGTTAATGATGCAAATGATATGAAATGGAGCAACCGAACCGCGTTGCCTCTTATGAGTTGCCCCGTGCCGTCATTTAACCTTAAATTTAACTCTTATGGTGAAATATTTGCTGATGGATGACATATCAATTTTGAAAGTTTGACTTTTGCGTACAGCACATGCAATATATTGTAATCTACAATGGTACGAATTTAGGTCCCGAGTTAATGAAAGATGGTTTTACAGCTAACTCGATATCTGTTGATGTTGAAGATATTGATGTCGTAGCGTATTATTGAATACATAGGTATTGTTGTTTGCTATTTCCCTAAACGTAACTCATGCATACCATAATAAACGCTCTCTTGTGTTAAGAAGTCTCATGGTGAGACGAGGAGTGTAAAGAAAACCCGAGTTTGAAAAATGGTTTTACAGCTAATTCGATATCTGTTGATGTTGAAGATATTCATGTCGTAGCGTCTTATTCAATACATAGGTATTGTTGTTTGCTATTTCTTAAACGTAACTCATGCATATCATAATAAGCGCTCTCTTGTGTTAAGAAGTCTCATGGTGAGACGAGGAGTGTAAAGAAAACTTGACAACGGTTCTAATATTAAGTTTTTTGGGTTTGTTAGTAAGATCATTGTAATAACAAGAATTGTGCTGATCATATGAATCTAGAATATACGCGAAGTATGCACACGTGACGAAGTACCTCATGAAACGAATAAACTGGTTAAGAGATGGAACACTGCATAAGCTATCTACCACCAAGTGCCTAGGTTCTGTACGATAATACTGTTACGATCTTTGATATACGAGGCGAGAAATAGTATGTTTGTTTCAATTTATACAAATATTGGATTGATACAGTACCAGAATTTAGATTTGACGAATTGTTCGTTTCCGTAGAAATAATCTTTGTAAAACGCGTTTGATCGTTTGAAAGTCGTATTTCGTATCTATATTTTATACATTTTATGATCAAACCCGAGCAGGAATGCTTTAACTTGCAGAGTAAACAATTTTCCATCCAATCCACCCGAGTTATAACTCGTTTGGGGTCCCCATAACGGGTAACTGCTACAGCATTGCCTATGGATGCTATAACTTGAAGAATAAAACAATTTTCGGGTCATCGGGACACGAGTTATGAAGAGTTTCAGGCTACCCTGACACCGCACCATTTTCAATATACACAACGGGGTACAGTGGCACCATGTAAAAGAATACGGTACCCCTACAATGATAATAGAAACAGAATATAACAAGTTTTGTTAAAATCCAGTCACTGGTTTCCGAGTAATTATTGAAAAATTGCGAATCGTAGCTCCCACAAGATGGCGCTATGGGGCAAACCGTATATAACTGTATATTATTCGTATTGCACTATCTCTCCGTTAGGTAATATGCGTCCTTTTTCGCTTCGTTATGCGCCCTGCTCAGTGTGAATAGGGGAAGATATGTTCTTTAGTTCATTCCCACGACATAGAACAGAACGCTACAATCTCGCTTTGCTTTTGATCATTGGGCGCTGTTTTTGTTTTTCTCGTTTTAAAAATTTAATCAGCTTAAATAACAGGGTAATTGGGTGACCCATCAAGTCACTAGCGGTGTAGTATACAATAATATACAGGAAATTCATGAGTGAATGTCACGCGATTCATTCATTTCGTTTTGCTCTTTATTGTGCCCCTACAAGAACATTAGAGTATATTCCCGTTCGTTTCTTCCTTGCTTCCACTGTGTCCTTTGGGACTGACCGCCGGTCGTATACCTGCCCGAGCATTGCCATCGTATCGAGAAATAGGGTAGTCGGATTGAGTTTTATTCCGAATTCACTAGTCGCGTAGTCGTGAGGAAACACGTGATGGTAGTTATGGAATCCTTCACCTTCATTTTTAATACGTATTAAAAGGTTAGAATGACTGATCGTTCAGTATGACTTTTTGAAGAACACACCATTACTGGTAAAGTAAAGTTAGTTTACCACTTGAGATACCTTCCTTGGCGAGTGTGTTGTGGTTCTAACAATGACCAATTACAAAAATATATTGTACGATTACCAGGCAGAATAGTATATTCAGTGGAGTACCTATGGCAAGCACAGAAATTGCGCGACCCAATTTAACCTTCAATTTTTTTTCAATGCAGTGGATTTTCTATTTTTGACCCTCACGTATCGAGAATTACGCTAATTTTACTTCAAATTCTGCCAGATTGGCCGTGGTATTATTTTTCTCAATGATCTTCCGACCCCCAGAAAATCGGCCCTAGGTTGGAAACCACTGTTCTAGTAGGGCCCGTGGAGCTTGTGTTCTTATGCGGAACATCCAAGAATTTATTATTACTGCAAGTTTATCATTTCAATATTACCTGACGCGAAGAAAGCGACAAAAATATTTTCCGCAGCCCGTATATTTTTGTCGTATGGCTTGTCGCCGTACATATGTGCGAAGCTATTGACCGACCAGGTAATGTTGAGTACGATGCAATAACGTAGAAGGCAAATGCAGTATGAATTCCAAAAGCTTTCGTTCCAACATACCCACGGGATCACGGTGGGGATGATAAAGCAAAGACATGTTGCCAGGAGCAAGTAATACCTAAAAAAGAGAACAGTTATGCAGTCTTTCCTTTAGTTTGCTTATGTGCAGGTCTTAGGAGCGGCGTGGTAATTGAAAAACAAATTTGTTTGGTCTTCAGGTGAATAGTTGTTGTTCAGTTGTAGGCAGTATTTCAAAGCTGTTGAACGTATATTTACTGTACATATTTTTCTTTTCAGCTCAACAATATTTTTCACGCTATTCTGTAATTAATTAACATATCAGTAACCAGTATTTCAAGTACAGTAAACAATAAACAGTATAATCAAGTAAGAAGAGAATTGAATTCATTTATCTTTTCTATAAATCATATATTTGGCGTTACGTGTATGTTGCAATTTGTTGTTGTTGTGCGTGTTGTGACAAAAGCCGACCCTACCTGTGGTATAGGAAGCCCTTGTATCAATTGTTGACAATACTCACTTTCTTTGAAATGCCACCACCAGGTCCTTATGTAAGTCATCTAACGGAATAGATTTTCCCTTTTTCCCCACATCTGGATGTTTGTGAACTAATAGCCATCCGATATGCGAAAAAAAGAATCCCCGCTGAACGTTATGCGGGTCTGCGTCTGTTTCAGTGAATTTGTGATGAGTTCGATGATCACGTGCCCAGTCAAAAATTGAATTCTGCAGACGACAAATGTAAGCTTGATTAAGCAGTGTAGCCTACGGTACTTTGATTGGTGGACGCAGAGTAATGGATGGATCCTCGTATAGTCTCCCTAATTTCTGTTTGTTGCTAACACTATATGACAAGCTGCATCAAAATGATAAGGTATTTCATTACGACCCATTACATCAAGTTTAATCGTGTTCCCTGATAANTTATGTAAGTCATCTAACGGAATAGATTTTCCCTTTTTCCCCACATCTGGATGTTTGTGAACTAATAGCCATCCGATATGCGAAAAAAAGAATCCCCGCTGAACGTTATGCGGGTCTGCGTCTGTTTCAGTGAATTTGTGATGAGTTCGATGATCACGTGCCCAGTCAAAAATTGAATTCTGCAGACGACAAATGTAAGCTTGATTAAGCAGTGTAGCCTACGGTACTTTGACGGTACAGTATTTGTAAATTTTAGGGAATCAGATGTTATCGCTACTGCTACTCGTTACTTCGACGTTGGATAGCTCGAAATTCCAGTTAGCATCATCTGAATCTTAAGGTTAATTAAGGTTCTCTTCCACGCTAGGTAGACAGGTGTAATATCCAATTTTTCTAGACGATAATTTAGTTGTTTGCGCAATAAATATTGATTACCAAATACAAATATTTACTTTTACGTGAATAATAAATACTGCTACCACACAAGGAATCAGGTGCGACGGCATGTCCACTGCGTGTTTTGCACGATTACGACACATAGGGACAATGGGTACCCCCGACCGCCATTACTCATTCCTATTTTTGCACTACGCCATTATGTGGTTCCTAAAACCACTATGTAATCTTTACGTAAGCCGGACCTAATGCCTTAAGCTCATGTCAAGGTGACGTGAGTTCGGAAAAAATAACAGCCGCCATATAAAAATGACTCTAAAAAAGTAGCGCAAAGTCAAAACGACGTAACACGAAGGTATTACCGTAATTTACTCAGTTATTTCTGCTGGAGAGATATGGTCGCTTGTTAGGGCAATGATTGGTGGACGCAGAGTAATGGATGGATCCTCGTATAGTCTCCCTAATTTCTGTTTGTTGCTAACACTATATGACAAGCTGCATCAAAATGATAAGGTATTTCATTACGACCCATTACATTAAGTTTAATCGTGTTCCCTGATAATGGAAGTGCGAGATATATTGCCATCCCTAATTTTAGTACTATCATAATAACATCAGATATGGATATATTCAAAATAGTAATTTAGTAACCAGGGTGCATCGTACAGTGGGTATTAATTCGACATGCCTGCCTACCTGTAGTGCAAGCGAATTCATAATCATGAGAGCTATTCGCAGGGGTAGTTTTGCTTTGAAAGAACGATGAGTCCAAAGACGATGCGCTCCAGCTGTAACGCCGAGAGTCGATAAAAATCCCGTAAATAAACCTGCAATAATAAAATAGATGAAATTGCTTCTTTAACTATTTCATTATAATTCCCCGGAAGTCTTAATCGCATATTTTATTTCACGTGTAAGTAAAGTTCCTTTGTTTATATTTACCTTATACTCTTGTATATAATTTCTCTACAATAAGCTGGACAGGGCGCGATTTGATATAGTTTGCGAGACACAAGGCCTATTCTAGAATGAAAGGCAATAAAAATTTGCACACACGACCCTGCGTATAGGGATATATTTGAAAAAAATCTTTAGCGCCAAGCGAAGGACGATTTTAAACAGATGTAGTAGTCTTATAAAAGAACTCCAAGTACATTTAAATAGTACCCTGACCTAACTGGAGTCGGAGTCGAGTTACTAAAAATTGCGACTTGAGTCGACAAATTCTAGATTCATTCCGAACATACCGAATAGAAGTGTTTGCCAGCGACATTCGGTTATTATGATCAGCGTATATAGCGAGACGATGTGAAGAAACGACAACAGCAGAACATTTTTCCATATAATCCTGCTACCTCCTGCAAAAAATAAAAACCTGTTTAAAAAATTATTTCTAACCGTAATATATATACAAATTCGAACAATTCAGAGTTCTAACGGTCTCATGGAACAGATCAAATACGAAGTACGAGGCAACATTTTAATATATTTGAACTCAATAGCAACTGAGTAGATAACAACGTACTTTGGGAACTGTTCCTATATTTCGAAACATCAATATCGTACACTAGTAGAGAAACACAGCGTTGCCTGTTTGTTGCCCATGTTCACTATAGTAAAATCCTGGTTAATTACGGTTTGCTCGTAAAAATATCACCTCCTTCGTAAATACTATACATATTTTATAACATTAGTACTCTGTACTCACGTGCGTCTTGAATATCCTTACTCGTGCATTCAGCATGAACCTCTGCTTTCGAAGCAGGTACCTCAGGCGCCATTTATCGTTTTTAGGACTATTTTTTACCTGACAGATCAACAATAAATGGTATCATGATGAGCTGGTTAATATATTTCCACATCTATCGGTTAATTTATTAAAATATGTTTTGGGAACTATTATTATTGGAAACAATTCCCGATTAATAACATTATTCGATCATAATAAGCGGTGTCCACTGCAGTACAATTCCACCTAATTAATATCTAACCCCATTCTAACGTATTTCAAAATACAATTACGACTCTGCGGTTGGGATTCAAATTTCACAATATATTTGTTGTATCAATGTGCACAGTCATCGCACATTGCTTAAGTTAAGGCATTTTTTTACATTTTCAAAGTGTTCCCTATATCGCAGATTATGAGACCAACGAGTTGCTCCACGGCAAGTTCGCCCGTCTTTACTCAGTGCGCGGGTAAACAATCATCGCATGAATTGTTCAAAGTCCAAATCAGTCATGAATTCAGTATTCCAAGTCTGGAACGTACGAAGTTAGGCTCGTGCTAAGTACGAGGTTATACTGAATATCTGAATATTTCTTATTTTTTCCGCCTTGTCCTAAGTAGGGTTGGACCCCTCCGGCCCCACACGGACCGCAGACCCGGCTTTCATTTTACATGCATTATTCTGGGGTGCATCTGGAACCCTGCGACAAATTTGATACAGGTCTATTGAGAAAGAAATAAAGATCCAAACATTCTTTTGCTCCTATTACAGCGTAAACCTAATATTACTGTTATTTTATTAGTCCCAACGATCGCGTTATAAAGGGCTTTCATGCTATTTATGGTCCTAGACATAGTGCTTTCTGGATCGCCCAGCCCTTCTCCAACGCTCGCTATAAGATCGATGCTTCAATGCCGATTATTCAAACGAGAATCTCTATTATGTATTCGAATTTTCTATTCGATCTTTGCCCTGTTGTATAAACACTGATGTTTACTGTATACTTGCATCATGTCGCAATTCGAGGACAATTATGTGTGGTTAACATATATCGCTATTTGAGCAAGCGTTAGTCTTTCCCGGAAATTGCGGGGCCTTCCAGTAAATCGAAAGCAAACAATACAGCTTATCTCGAATGCGTCCTTGGATGAAATTAATTCATTACTTTTACGGCTTATGGGAAATTTGGCTTCATTGAATACCAAGGCCCAAACAACAACAACACAAAATATAGCTGGATATAAATATAGTTGAGTAACTTCCGTTATATGAATCTTTTTAAAAACACAGAATGGTGTGCTCGTTTCATAGAACGTTTATTGACAGTAAATAGTGGTTTATGCGGACACTGACAAAACGATAAAACCAGATACTTGTGCAAACTTTGCAATTACTCTTGATTTCAAATTTTTAAATATGACGACATCCAATTTGGGTAATTTATCATCCTGAGTCATTCAACCGTCATTAGAAGTGGTGTACTTCAATATCGGGTTTATTACCACTTGACGCATAGTTTGTATTGCTTTGCAGCATTGCAATGATCCTAGCTAGAATGGGGGAGAGTGGGGCATATCTTCCTTTATGAGAACCACATCTGTAAAGTCTGGCGGCCCACATTCGACAAGATAAATAAAATAACTGAATAATGAAAGTACATATAGAATTATTACTCAGTCGACTGAATTATTTGTTCGTTATCTAAGTAACAGCCTGATAAATTCGATCGATGAACAATCGGCGTGAAAGCATGGGTATGGATGGAGATCCTGAAGCGCAGTTCATGTAGATCATGGTCTCTATATATAGATCTCGCGTACCAAAAACTTGCAGGAATGTCAGCTGGACTTGGACTTTGCCCTTCTTCTAGATTACATCATTCTGTATATAGCTATTCCTATAGTGTTGCCGGTGTAGGTGAGTGTATTGTATTTGTATTAAGCGCCGTCATTTCAATACGGACAGAATGTAAATAAAAGTGATAACCTAGCCTGAAGGTGAGATCATTTTTTCGCGTAAATCATTGAGCTGTACGTAAATATGTGAATCAGGATCATGCGATTTCCAACCGCAAAAAAAACACGACGTAACTTTCGTTGAAACAATATTTACACTTGTATATTGCATCATGGAGCGTCGGCTGAATCAGGGTTGATTTTAATGTGTAAGGGACCTTCTGCTTGTGCATTTCTAAATATAATTTTGTGGAGTAATTAAATTAAATTATTTTAAAATAAAAACTCAAATATAGAGTAGTTTTTTCAACGCGATGGAATTGTGGAATATTAGGATGAAAACGTCCCAAATACTAAATTATGTATAATACATCGAATTTACAACATTATTAATCTTTTTATTGATAGGTGATACTGAATATATATTATAGGTGGAGGTAAAACCTGTCAGATCACTATCATTGACAATAAATAAAATCCAAATAAATTTTATGCCAAAAACTTGAAAATGGCTATTACAAATAATGCTTTCAAGACTGCGATAATCTCGAAAACCTCATACAGTCGTGTTTTCATGATGCTTTCAAATCATCTCTCCCTTCTGCAAGAACGTTTGAATATTTTCCAGTTCTCTTCTGCCGTGCCTCTATTGCTCCCTTCGAAACGCTTCGTCGATCGTACGCCAGTCCTATCAGTGCCATACTATTGATAAACACCGTAGTCAGATTGCATTTCATCCCAAATTCACTAGTGGCATAGTCCTGAGGAAATGCGTGATGGTAATTGTGGAAGCCTTCGCCTGATAAAAAATTATACCATATAAAATATTAGCGTCCTGAAGAAAGAAAATTTAAAAATAACTTCTAAAATATAAAACTATTTAGTGAAGTGATTCCCAGTCACGTTACTCTGTACACTGATTTCATGGAAATCTAGTAAAACATCTCTCGACGTGAAACGTATCCTTCAAAAAACTAGGAGCGGCCTCCTGGTCGCTAAACACAGGGTCATTTTTACAGAAACTGTCCATAATGGAATTTTAGGGATTCATGATACAAAGTAGGACGGGGACCTGAGTGAGAGTGAGTGAGAACATCCGAAGAACGGAGTGAGAACATCCTTCTTGCGAAGGTCAATATTTGAAATTCCCGGCACTATTCGGCCTTTTAACTATAAGGTTTTCAAATTACTCGCCCTAAGTAAGAAGGCATGAAACCATGATCTGCCGTTCTCACAATTAGTCTTATTTTGGGATGTGTTTTTCTTGAAATATATTTCTTTTCACTAAAACCATTTTTATAATTGTCGCCTGCCCCTTTGAAATACCGATCGATTCCTACCAATCACTCTATCAGTTATTTGGGTTGTTAATAACATAAAACATCGTGAAGCTTTAGTCGGAAGCCACAGATAAAATTTTAATATCACCATTACCTGCAGCTATGAAAGCCACCAGTTTATTATTCGTAGCGCCAGCGGTTTTGTCGTAAGGTTTGCTGCCGTACTTGTGAGCCAAACTGTTTACCGTCCATGTAATGTTGAGTGAAAGAGCATAGCGAAAGATGCATACAATATATGAGTTGAAAAAGCTTTCATTCAAACAAAACCACGGAATCAGAGTAGGAATAATGAAGCCAAAGGCCAAAGCGAGAGGCACGAAATATCTGTAAAATAATACGATAGTTTATTTCAATTCAACATGTGAATAGTAATTGTGCTGTTATTACCCGATGTCTACTGTATACATATCAATGTAGTTGTGTTACATTATATTCTACGCCAGTACAATCCTTACTGTACGATCCTTATCAAATTTAGTCCGAGTCTAAATCTTAAAGCCTAAATTGTAGTAAAGCCAGTATTTTCGTTGATTATACGGCATTATTTGTACACAGCAAAGAACAATTTGCCTGCATGGGGAATCAAAAGTGGATGTATTAAGCGGTGGCTTGATGTATTAACCGGGGTTTTTATAATGTGGAATGAATAGGAAAATTCAGTCCCAAGCAATTTGGATGTAATAAGCGGTCGGTTATAACCGTGGATTTATTGAACGGGTTCTACTGTATTAGATATAAAAGATGTACTGAAGACGCAATGGAAAGGCTGTAACGCCACCTAACTGCCAGATTAACAAAACAATCTTCTCGCTCCCTCCGATCTGCCAAACGCAAGAGTAAGATTCGAAAGCGATTCAGCCGTATTATAAACGGACTTCATTTTGAATATCAGGCCTTGGCATGGTCTAAAACAGTGGTTCTCAACCTTTTTTTAAAGCGACCCAAAATTAAGAAAAATCCAAGTTCGTAAAATCTTGCGACCCAAACATAAGGAATTTTAATGATCACAAATTAAAGTAATAATACAAATACTAGCATTGTACACAATTATGCAGAATTCCCTTCGTGTTTTCAATTGCAAATGCAATTATTATTACGCAACAGTTTAATTTTAAACAAGATAAACAATAAAAAAAGCATAATTTTATGCATTACTTGCAAAATCAAGCGACCCAAAAGGATTTGCTGGCGACCCAACTTTGGGTTGCGACCAACACGTTGGGAACCACTTGTCTAAAACAATATGTAAACACTTACTTTCGTTGAAATACCACCACTGGATCCTTGTATAAGTCATCTAAGGGTATATTGACCCCTTTCTTCACAACATCCGGATGTTTGTGAACTAACAACCATCCTACGTGTGAGAAAAATAATCCTCGCTCCGAGTTGTACGGGTCAGCATCCGTCTCTGTGTACTTGTGATGACTTCTGTGATCACGAGTCCAATCGAAGATTGTATTCTACAGACGACAATAGTATTCTTATTTATTAATAGCCGAATACAGTTCGACGCCGACCTTTCTCTATATTGTAGTATACGATGCAGGCACTCTGCTTTTCTGAATCTAATTATATTCCTAATATGAATGTTAGGTGCCAGTTCCGTCATTTCGAAATATGGTACTGTAATAGCACAGTGGATACTACATTTTGAACAGTTGGGAAGCTGTATGTCAAAGTCCTATGCATGGCACTCGTAACTCTCGTTCAATGGTGTACGGAAAACGGAACGAATGAAACTCACCTGGCAAGCACCCGAATTTGCCAGCATTAGAAATATACGCAGCGGCAGTTTGGCTTTGTAAGAACGGTGACTCCAGAGACGGTGAACTCCACCCGTGACGCCCGCAATAGAAAGGATATATCCATAGGTTATATCTGTAATGATGGCAATAAAACAATGAGGACGTGTAGGATTTACAGAGGGGGAGGGCCTTCTTTTTTCAAATATGTAAGGGGGGCGCGGTAATATTCATTTAAACGTCTAGTCGTGTATAATAATTTTTATCTTCCAACTCTATTGTCTTCTGTAATGTTTGCTAACTACAGGTAACTTAGCAACTTACTGAATGCGATTGTTTGCCAGTGATATTGTGTTATAGTCCACAGTGTGTACAGAAAGGTTGCGTGAATATATGACATCGCTATCACATTTGTCCATTTGATCCGTGAAAACGTGCCATAATCTGAAAACAAATTTTACCTTGTAATGTTGTCTATATTAATACCTGTCGAGTTATTATATACATTTGAGTTTAACTTACCTTTCGTCGTGTCAATATTTGCGTACGTTAAATCCCCTTTCGTGTTTTCCCCATATGCTTTAGTGGTCTCTTTCGTTGTCATGATGGATTTATAATATTTCTGGGTGTAGGGCATTCAAATATAGTGAAAACAGTACTTTAGTGAACTAGCATTTGTAAATAGGTTTAATACGTCAAATACACTATATGTACACGTTTGTACCTGTATACAGTATTAATGAACTATTAAGTAACTATTTTGCGCGTCGGCAACTCGGAGAGGTCAATCTTACCAGTCTTAAGTAAATATCAATAATTGAATCAATGAGAAACTGGAGCGTTAAACGGGGTATTGCTGTGCATAAACTTGAGCGTTAAACGGGGTATTGCTGTACATATATCATATGCGTGAATACTCAATGGACCGTTTGAAATGGGGCCTTTTTAGATATGAAAAGTACTATCGCTACTGTAACTATATATTCAAAAAGTAATATGAGTTAATTTTAATATGGCTATAGGCCCGTATCACCTTTCCCATGTCGCCCAGAGTTTTCTTTTATAGACCTCTTACAAAGTGAAGCCATTTTCCTAATCACAGTCTTCCAAAACTTGAAAAAGTGGGCCCTTACTAGCCTTGTGACTGACAATAAAATAAACCTTCAAAACTCTGCATGAGCAACTATGTCAATTTTTCACCAGCTGATCTGTCAATCTATTAAACTCGTAATCGATTCAGTTGTTAGCGAGTTATTGCAGAAATAGTTTTGTCGAAATTCAAGCTTGTAAGACCGTGAAGTAAATAACTCTCATAAAAATCGCTGTCCTCTGCACTACCATCATGCTAGCTTTACCATCACCAACCTTTGTTCAGGACACAGTGCGTGTTGTGCGTAATGTAGATGCTACAATGTATATTTAGAGAACCGGAAATTGTGGCAGAGCGCCCAATTAATGCTTTCGCATATCCTCGAATACAGGACAGGACCCGGTGAATTGGCAATCGCGTGACTATTTCCGTTATTCACGACGCATAATACTATTTCTATAATGTCGCAGATATAGGTACTGTATTGTAATGCGCTTCTCTATGNCCGACACGCCGATGAATGCAGAATTCCATAGAGAATCCAATCATAAAAGTCTCATATGCACAGCAAACTAACGGGAGCCGTTATCCTCTTTTTAAGTTTAGGGTAAGTAACTAGGTGGTTGGTGACCTCAAAAGAGGATACGGGTGCCGTTAGTTTGCTGTGCATATGAGGCTTGTATGCATATATTGGCTTTTGAATTCTGCATTCATTAGCGTGTCGTATATAGTGGGACGGCAGTTGGTCCGCAAGTAATTAAGGGCTGTTCAATTTTAGCGGGATNTAACTCCTACTAATTTTCCCTGAATTTAACTAATCGACGAAAGGCCGGGTCGCTACGTTATTCTGGACATAGAAATATAAGCAAAGAATGAAAAAATGCCTCTGGCGAGGATCGAACCCGCATCCTGCGGATTATGAAACTCCCTTGATATACGGAACCTTATCGTAGGATTAATGCAATGCAAAATATGGGCATGCACTTGACTAAAATGATAATGTATTTCAACCGAAGATGAAAGTAAAGGCCTTGAATGATATCACATGGGATTAAGCGGTCATTCTCAATCAGAAGTTTTCATTTAAATTATTGGATCACCATCAACCACCACAATCACAGTATGCACAGTAAACTAACAGGAGCCGTTGTCCTAAGTCACCAATCACCGAGTTACTTAACCTTAACTTAAAAGGAGGATGACTGCCCCCATTAGTTTGCTGTGTATATGAGACTTATATGTATGGATTTGCTATGAGATTCTGCATTCATTGACGTGTCGTATATAGTAGGACGGCAATTGGTCCGCGAGTTATTAAGGGTTGTTTACCGCGGGGTCACTCGATACGGCCGACCCGAAATAGGTATTCTAGTTTTGAAATTGATTTTTTCGCGGTTGACTTGAATCAATATAGCCAATTTTTCCAGCGAATGTTGGTTTATGCATAACGTCTCATATGTGCCAATTTTAGTGTGATTGGGTCATTGGAAGTTCATTTATAAGCGTTCATTGTACTTTGCCATCTAGCGGTTGAAAGTTTTTACTTCACTTAACTGTTATAGATAATCCAACAGCGACATCTAGCGGCTAGAATTTTTTAATTCATTTAACGGTTATAAACAATCCAACAGCGACATCTAGCGGTTCGAGATTTTTACTTCGCGTAACGCTTATAAATGAACTTCTTATGATCAAATCATGCTAAATTAGCACATATGATTTAGGTTAACCCCGAAAAAATCTATTTCGAAGATCCTATAGCTTTTCGGATCGGCCGTAACGAGTGACCCCGCGTTGACCAACCCTCAATAACTTGCGGACCAATTGCCGTCCCACTATATACTACACGTCCATCAATGCAGAATTTCATAGCAAATTCAAACATATGAGTTTTATATGTAGAACAAACTGACGGAAGTCGTTATTCTCTTTTTAAGATTTATTTCTAGTTGGTTGGTGACTTAAAAAGGAGATAACGGCTCCCGTTAGTTTGCTTGTTTAACCTAAATCAATCGACCCAGTTGTTTCAATTAATGTTGGTTCATGTATAACGTCTCATATGTGATAAATTTAGCATGATTGGATCATTAGAATGATCACTCATAAGCGTTAGGTGAAGTAAAGAATTCTAACCGCTAGATGTCGCTGTTGGATCATTTATAACTGATAAGTAAAGTAAAAACTTGCAACCGCTAGATGGTAAAGTACAATGACCGCTTATAAAATGATCCAATCATGCTTAAATTAGCACATATGAGACGTTATACATAAACCAACATTCTTTGTAGAAAAATTGGGTCGATTGATTCAGCTTAACCCAAAAAAAATCTATTTCGAAACTCGAATACCTATTTCTGGTCAGCCGTGACAAGTGACCCTGCGTTGAACGACCCTTGATACCTCGCAGACCAATTGCCGTCCCACTATATACGACACGCCGATGAATGCAGAATTCCATAGAGAATCCAAACATAAAAGTCTCATATGCACAGCAAACTAACGGGAGTCGTTATCCTCTTTTTAAGTTTAGGGTAAGTAACTAGGTGGTTGGTGACCTCAAAAGAGGATACGGGTGCCGTTAGTTTGCTGTGCATATGAGGCTTGTATGCATAGATTGGCTTTTGAATTCTGCATTCATTAGCGTGTCGTATATAGTGGGACGGCAGTTGGTCCGCGAGTAATTAAGGGCTGTTCAATTTTAGCGGGATTGGTTCATTAGAAGTTCATTTATAAGAGTTTCTAGATCAGCAACCCGGGACCGATCCATTCTAACTTCAACTAGAATTGTACACAATTATGCAGGGGGCCCATTGTTGTCAATTGTAAAGTTGTCACATTNACTATCATAAAAATCGCTGTCCTCTGCGCTATCATCATGATAGCTTTACCATCACATACCTTTGTTCAGGACACAGTGCGTGTTGTGCGTAATGCAGATGCTACAATGTATATTTAGAGAACCGGAAATTGTGGCAGAGCGCCCAATTAATGCTTTCGCATATCCTCGAATACAGGACAGGGCCCGGTGAATTGGCAATCGCGTGACTATTTCCGTTTTTCACGACGCATAATACTATTTCTATAATGTCGCAGAGATAGGTACTGTATTGTAATGCGCTTCTCTATGGTGCTATAAGCTACCTTCCTTTAAGTTTGATGATCTCACTCACATAAGTGTATGTACGTGCGATATGTACGATTTCCATTCACACGTCGTTTCCCCGGAACGCGACTTTCCTATAAATCTAGGGACGGGCTTTCGTTCTCTATGCTATAATAAAACAATCCAGAGCAGACTGTGTTGATATAGTCTGAACTAGAAATACACTTATTCAACGACACATTTCCAATGTCTAATTACTGACCCGGGATTCTCTAGTCACTATATCAGTGGTGGACAATTATTTTTCCCAGGAGGGCCACGGGAGGAACAGAAAATATTGTCGAGGGCCGGGCAATATCCTGGACTCATTTCTGTATAACAGTAATTTTATTTCTTTGTGAAAAGCGGTGAATTTTATTATTTTGACAGGCTGTGACTGGTAAGAGTAAATGCTATGATATTAAACAATAAAAAAGTGCGATTGCCTTTAAAAAAATGTCATGATGTTTACTGATAAATTCTCGCCCATCCCGCTGGATGCTACAATACGCTAGTCAACGCTAGCCAAATGGCTGTATGTGGCCCGCGACCCACTATGGCCAGGTTTGCATTGCATGGTTCGAATAGTAATTTAAACCTGGTTGTCAGAAGCTCCCATTACTAAGCTGATCTTTTTGTGTCACTACATAGTAAAATTGGACGCAATTTCTTCCTACCTCATTTTTGGGCGATCGGGTTAGGGTTGGAAAACTAAAAAAATCTAGAAACTTTAAAAAAAATACATCATAACCATGAACGTATCCCCAGAAAATTACATAGACCACATACTATAGTAACATCGAACGTCGTCTGATATTTCAAGCATCGGTAATTTACATTTTCCTGAACCAGAAAGAATTGTTCAACCATTCGAAACACAATCGAATCGGTTTAAGAAAGCATTTAACTAGTCTGAACTGCAGGAAAGACGATACAACTTTATTGGGCGTACGGCTGAGTATTCTGATATATCCTGTCCAAAGTGAGGACTGTATTTATGTGGAAACGGTGACATGATGTCAGCAATTGTAATTCTAATTATTCATACAGTATACGGATAATTTCCATGCCAGAAATGACATTATTATAGTCTTCTAAATGGACGGATATAGAGGAAATCATACGCCGTGTGAGTGTATGTGTTATGCCTTTTTTAAGTAGTTGTCGTGGAGTATTAAATTTTCTTCTTACGTTGTGTAATTAGAGATGAGTATATACTTTGCAAATATATTGGTGAACACTTAAGTTTGTAAGTAGAATGACGATTATTAAGCTGCAGTAATCCATTCAATGCCGTACTGCATTGATGGTGTACCATGCATGTTTGCAAACAATGTTCATGACCTTTCTTTAGGGTCATGAAAGTTTTGTTAATGAATGATTGGATTCACTTCTTCATAATAGCGTTATTAAAGTTTATTGAAGAAATATCGCAAACAGCACAAAACCACTGTCAAACTAAGAACATGAACCAATATTAAAACGAACGTCAAACCAAGCTTGAAACGATTTCGAACCTAGGCAAGCTATTAACCACTACTGCTTTAGGTCCAACAGATTGCTATTAAAATAGGTTTTAAACCTGATTAGGGTTACTTATAATTTGTTGCTGACGATTGTATATCTGTGCGAAAGGTATGGTATCTACCCAGTGGTATAGTGCTGCCGGAGCGTGTCGGAGCGCCGCTCTGCCACCTCTACCAGTGAATGATGGGTTAACAGTCAAAAGTAGGCTTATTATTTTCTTATATATTTAATAGTAAACCTGCTGGAATTGTGTACGTGCCCGAAGCACTCACGTGAACGCTTCCTGTCAATTTACGAGACGAACGGTGTGAGACAATGTTGCCAATCGTAGCAACATACCATTTTGGAGTTCCGGAGCTCCGGTAGCTCCGGTACCTATAAAATTACCACTACACCCCT